>JAVDOI010000031.1:1853522-1886022 GCA_032191485.1 Leptoclinus maculatus
GTCGTTAGAAGAACAATGTAACTAAATGTAACATGATACCATCAAGAAGTCATTAGAAGAACAATGTAACTAAATGTAACATGATACCATCAAGAAGTCGTTAGAAGAACAATGTAACTAAATTTAACATGATACCTTCAAGAAGTCGTTAGAAGAACAATGTAACTAAATGTAACATGATACCATCAAGAAGTCGTTAGAAGAACAATGTAACTAAATTTAACATGATACCATCAAGAAGTCGTTAGAAGAACAATGTAACTAAATGTAACATGATACCTTCAAGAAGTCGTTAGAAGAACAATGTAACTAAATGTAACATGATACCATCAAGAAGTCGTTAGAAGAACAATGTAACTAAATGTAACATGATACCATAAAGAAGTCGTTAGAAGAACAATGTAACTAAATGTAACATGATACCATCAAGAAGTCGTTAGAAGAACAATGTAACTAAATGTAACATGATACCATAAAGAAGTCGTTAGAAGAACAATGTAACTAAATGTAACATGATACCATAAAGAAGTCATTAGAAGAACAATGTAACTAAATGTAACATGATACCATAAAGAAGTCGTTAGAAGAACAATGTAACTAAATGTAACATGATACCATAAAGAAGTCATTACAAGAACAATGTAACTAAATGTAACATGATACCATAAAGAAGTCATTAGAAGAACAATGTAACTAAATGTAACATGATACCATAAAGAAGTCATTAGAAGAACAATGTAACTAAATGTAACATGATACCATAAAGAAGTCATTAGAAGAACAATGTAACTAAATGTAACATGATACCATAAAGAAGTCGTTAGAAGAACAATGTAACTAAATGTAACATGATACCATAAAGAAGTCATTAGAAGAACAATGTAACTAAAGTAACATGATACCATAAAGAAGTCGTTAGAAGAACAATGTAACTAAATGTAACATGATACCATAAAGAAGTCATTACAAGAACAATGTAACTAAATGTAACATGATACCATAAAGAAGTCGTTAGAAGAACAATGTAACTAAATGTAACATGATACCTTCAAGAAGTCGTTAGAAGAACAATGTAACTAAATGTAACATGATACCATAAAGAAGTCATTAGAAGAACAATGTAACTAAATGTAACATGATACCATAAAGAAGTCGTTAGAAGAACAATGTAACTAAATGTAACATGATACCATAAAGAAGTCGTTAGAAGAACAATGTAACTAAATGTAACATGATACCATAAAGAAGTCGTTAGAAGAACAATGTAACTAAATGTAACATGATACCATAAAGAAGTCATTAGAAGAACAATGTAACTAAATGTAACATGATACCATAAAGAAGTCGTTAGAAGAACAATGTAACTAAATGTAACATGATACCATAAAGAAGTCATTACAAGAACAATGTAACTAAATGTAACATGATACCATAAAGAAGTCATTAGAAGAACAATGTAACTAAATGTAACATGATACCATAAAGAAGTCATTAGAAGAACAATGTAACTAAATGTAACATGATACCATAAAGAAGTCATTAGAAGAACAATGTAACTAAATGTAACATGATACCATAAAGAAGTCGTTAGAAGAACAATGTAACTAAATGTAACATGATACCATAAAGAAGTCATTAGAAGAACAATGTAACTAAAGTAACATGATACCATAAAGAAGTCGTTAGAAGAACAATGTAACTAAATGTAACATGATACCATAAAGAAGTCATTACAAGAACAATGTAACTAAATGTAACATGATACCATAAAGAAGTCATTAGAAGAACAATGTAACTAAATGTAACATGATACCATCAAGAAGTCGTTAGAAGAACAATGTAACTAAATGTAACATGATACCATCAAGAAGTCGTTAGAAGAACAATGTAACTAAATGTAACATGATACCATAAAGAAGTCGTTAGAAGAACAATGTAACTAAATGTAACATGATACCTTCAAGAAGTCGTTAGAAGAACAATGTAACTAAATGTAACATGATACCATAAAGAAGTCATTAGAAGAACAATGTAACTAAATGTAACATGATACCATAAAGAAGTCGTTAGAAGAACAATGTAACTAAATGTAACATGATACCATAAAGAAGTCGTTAGAAGAACAATGTAACTAAATGTAACATGATACCATAAAGAAGTCGTTAGAAGAACAATGTAACTAAATGTAACATGATACCATCAAGAAGTCGTTAGAAGAACAATGTAACTAAATGTAACATGATACCATCAAGAAGTTGTTAGAAGAACAATGTAACTAAATGTAACATGATACCATGTTGTATACCATATTGTACCATTACAATAACATTTTAGGGATATTCAGTGTCACATTTTAAAAAATGAGCATACTCAGGAATTGGGACCTGAATGCAGCATTAACGACGATGCATAAAGAGCACACACACACACACGCACGCACGCACGCACGCACGCACACACACACACACACACACACACACACACACACACACACACACACACACACACACACACACACACACACACACACACACACACACACACAGAGTCAGGTATTGCCTCACAGCAGTCTGACTGGTGTTTAGTATTGTGGATCTGTTCCTGGAACAGTTTGAAGAAGTGAAACTGCTGATGGAGTCACTTCAACGTGGACTCACAAGACCTCCGTCCACCAAAAACCTTCAGCAGGACAGAACCACCAGTTCAAAGCAGAAGAAGACCAAAGACATCCTAAAATATCAAAACAACGTGTTCATGTTATCTCTCACACTGACAGATGAAGACTGTGTGACGTGGTTGAAAGCTCTGGAATCAGAACATGAGTGGACATTGAGTCTGGAATGTTTAGTGAAATGAGTTTCAGGTAAAACGGTTCTGGAGTCAGTAGAACTCCTCCAGTGATCTCCAGCCAATCACAGAGCAGAATGTCCTGTCCTTCATGAGCAGTGGAACGTTAATAACGGACGCTGACTCAGCGCTGCAGAGGGGAGGTCTGCTCATCGAGGGTGAAGGACAAACAGGAAGTGAGGTGTCATTGGAGCCGGTCGGCGCTCACGGTCACACCTTTGGACTGACAGACGTGTTCATCCATCATGTGACCCGGTAACCAATCAGACGCTCGCCGTTGGGGTTCGCTGAGGTGACAGGAAGTGACAGGCGTTCGCCGCCCGAGGTCAACACTTTCCAGTCAAGTGGACGAGCGGCCGACAAATCATCAGCGCTGCAAATGTGACTCACTCTGAGACTGTGGACCAATCAGGGCCCAGCTGAGAGGACAGCAGGTCAGGTGACACCTGAAACCACCTGACAGCAGGTACAGCTGACAGGAAGTGACGAACTGAGACAGGAAACAGATTCCTGTGGTTATATTCTCCATTAATCTGCTGCTTCGTTTTCATCTCTAATAAACATTTAATAATGAATGAAATATTTAGTTTTGTTTGACCGACAACAAAAGAGATTCAGTTTGATCCCAATGAAACGATCAGGATTATGATCAGATTGGATGATTGAAGCTGCAGCTTGTTTCTAATATAATATATAATATATAATATATAATATATAATATATAATATATAATATATAATATATAATATATAATATATAATATATAATATATAATATATACTATATAATATATACTATATACTATATAATATATAATATATACTATATAATATATAATATATAATATATACTATATACTATATAATATATACTATATAATATATACTATATACTATATAATATATAATATATACTGTATACTATATACTATATAATATATAATATATACTGTATACTATATAATATATAATATATAATATATACTATATAATATATAATATATAATATATAATATATAATATATAATATATAATATATACTATATAATATATAATATATACTATATAATATATAATATATAATATATACTATATACTATATACTATATAATATATAATATATACTATATAATATATAATATATAATATATAATATATAATATATAATATATACTATATAATATATACTATATAATATATAATATATAATATATAATATATAATATATACTATATACTATATAATATATACTATATAATATATAATATATAATATAACAGACAGAACCAGACTTGTGTATTCAGCGTAGATGTGCTGATGAGCAGCTCGTGGAGCTGATTGCGATGCTGCTGATGTCTGAACAGAGCAGCATCTCCCCGCTGACAATAAGAGATGAGGGGGAGTCGGGGGGGAGGTGGGAGAGAGAGGGAGGAGGATGTCGGTACAATGAGACCAGTGTTACCACGATGTGGTCTCCATTGTACCTCTGAGCTGAGAGGTGCCTCCACTTCCTGCTTCACAGGAAAACCACCGACCACTTTCACTCAGAAACCAGCTCCCAGTAAAAGCTGCTGGTTTCCACTCAGACCAGTGAAGACACCTGAAGACGGGACGCTTTGTTGACGCTCCGTCTCTGCTGCTCCTTTAGGTCCACACTCTTCTCACAGCTATTATTATTTATTTATTTTAATAAATATATAATATATATATACATATTTATATATATACGACAATATATATTTATATTATATATATATATGTTCACTTTTTATGTAGTAACGTTATAATGTTAACATTGTCCCTGATAATTATGAATTATAATAATGAAAAATATGTTTTAAAGTTTTGATTCTTTGTAAATATATAAATCAATTAATTTGCTCTCAGTCCTCCAGTGAAACATGCTGAGCCTGCAGTCGACCACTGGCTTTAACAAGAGAAGAAGAGATGCTTCACTGTTTGGGGTCTCCAGGTGTGTGTGTGTGTGTGTGTGTGTGTGTGTGTGTGTGTTTGATTAGAAGCAGACGTCACACACATCAGACTGAAATAGAAGCTCGACATCGTGGTTCATTCCTGACTCATGCTGCCATCGTCCTGCTTTAGACCTGCATTCACACCCTGAACACACACACACACACACACACACACACACCAGCCCCTCCCTGTAGAAACCTGGTAGGAATGTAACCACGAGGTCACTCAAGTATTTGGGTATGGCTGTGTGTGTGTGTGTGTGTGTGTGTGTGTGTGTGTGTATGTGTGTGTGTTAATGTGTGTGTGTGTGTTAATGTGTGTGTGTGTGTGACCTGTTACACAGCTGACAGTTTTATTAACTAAATATCAGCCTGTCGTCATAATGATTATTGATTGATGAATTAATTGCTCAGTAATCTAGTTGATAAACGTCTTAAAGGTCCAGAGAAATAAACTTTAGTCTGAGTGTGTTGGAGGTAAAATGACCAATAAATCGTTCTATTACGAGCAGATTACCCCCCCCCCCCCCCCCCCCCCATGCCATTCAGACGAGTGGGGGGTGAGGGGGTGAACACTTTGAAACACAAACCCGTCCCTCTGCAGTCGGAGCGGTTTCTACTCCTCTCCAGCCACACTCTCACAGCTCTTCAAAATAAAAGCCTTCTATCCAGCAGCCTCTCAACCAATTAAAGTCTATACAATAATTTACTCAAGACTTCTTCCTTTGACACCCCAAGTGTGAGAGAGGTAGAAAAGGAGGAAGAAGAGGAGGAAGAAGAGGGTGTTGTTGTGGTCAACAACATGGCTGTGAGAGGTTGCTCTCCTTGAGAAGATGGAGATCAGGTTCATTCAAAGGCTTTCTTGTTTTAATACGACATCAACTCAATAATCTCAAACTGAATCAGGAAGTGAAAGCTGATCAAAGCTTGTTCAATGAAAATAATCCTGTTGGTAGTTTTTATAGTGAGATATTCTTAAGTATGGAGACACTGAACCAGTCAACACTGGACAGACATGAACCACAAGGAACCAGAACCACAAGGATCCAGAACCACAAAGATCCAGAACCACAAAGATCCAGAACCACAAGGAACCAGAACCACAAGGAACCAGAACCTCCAGAAACCAGGGAAACAGTCTTCAGCCTGGACAAACTGAGTGGTGTCCCACAGAGGTCAATACTCGGACCCCTTTTATTCCTCATATACTAAGTGTTTCTACTTTAGGAGGTTAAGAGGTTAGAAACATGTTTATTGAGACAAAGTTCTTTTGTTCAATAAGAGAAACATGTTTCTAAATGTTTGGTATCTCAGGTATGAAGTATTATAGAATAAAAGCAGCTAACGTGACACTGAGGTTATATGAACAAAACAATCTAGATGAACTGACAAACAGTGAAGTGGAGCTGAATTCATTGTAAATGTTTCAGTCTGACGTCCATCATCTATTTTAACTCTTGAAGGAGAAAAAACGGAAGTAAAGAGCGACCGAAAGAGAAGAAGAAGAAAAAGAAGAAGCTTTTAAATTAGACAAAGTGAAGAGAAACTACACCTAAAAGAGTTTTACTGTCTGTGTGATAAATATAAATATATATATATATATACTGTATATAGATGTATATGTATATATGTATGTGATACACTGCTGAATATCTTCACTCTTAAACTTCTTTCACATTTTTAAACATTCAAATCAATAGAAAGTTCACACATTTCTCCTTTAAAGTTTAAAAGCGTCTGTTTTAACACATTTTCTGAAGAAAACTTCCAGTTAAATATAATTTCCAGTCAGCCACCGGAATTCACACAGTTTGAATATGAACTCATGAGTTTGTGCACATGTGACATCATAACGTACTCTGTAAATAAGAGCATACAGGATCAGGTCTGGCTCACATTTAGAGTCCAGATCTTCATACAGGAGTTGATGTGGTTCAGACCACGTTCTTAAACTGGGGTACTAGTTTATTAATGGAGCTGCTTTGTGTTCATTCAAACACAAACTGGACCAACACGAAGTCATCGGAATCAAAAGCTCTGATTCAGTAACTGAAATAAAGTGAAAGGCCGGACGTACAGAAGCAAAACTATTCTTATACAGTATCAATAAGATCCAAAACATGAAATATATAATGACACTATGATCCCAGAAGATGTATTTCCTCACTACTTGAATGAAACAAGGCCTTCATGGTGTTAATCTCACTCTTCACCATGTTACAGCAGAAACACAACAACAGAAGAATCCAAAGTGTCTGAGAGCAGAAGGTAAGAAGAAGGAAAGAGAAGAGGCAGAAGAAAGGGAAATAAGTGTGAGGGCAGAACGGGAAGGTGTGTGTGTTCTGAGAAACAGAAGAAGAAGAAGAAGCAACAGTGTGGTGACGAGGTCATCAAAACCCGTGAACCGAGTCAGCAGATTACAGGAGGAACTTGAGGACACGTCGGTGTCGACACACAAAAGAGGAAACTAAAAGTTTTCTATCTTACCTGCTTTTTATGGGCCGAGGTTGTTGAAGCAGCCGAGGGAAACAGAAGAAGAAGAAAAACAAGAATTAGTGCAAAGAAACATATTTATTTATTCACTTCACTGTTTGTAGAATGTTCAAATTCAAAATTATGATTTTTAAAATAAATTTAATCCAAACATGAACTGAGTCTTTACCCTAAACACCTCAGAAATCAGGTACTATGAATAAATACTCAGGTATCAGGGTACTGTAAAGAAATACTAATGTACCAGCGTACTGTAGATAAATACTCAGGTATCAGGGTACTGTAGATAAATACTCAGGTATCAGGGTACTGTAGATAAATACTCAGGTATCAGGGTACTGTAGATAAATACTAAGGTATCAGCGTACTGTAGATAAATACTAAGGTATCAGCGTACTGTAGATAAATACTCAGGTATCAGGGTACTGTAGATAAATACTAAGGTATCAGGGTACTGTAGATAAATACTAAGGTATCAGGGTACTGTAGATAAATACTAAGGTATCAGGGTACTGTAGATAAATACTCAGGTATCAGGGTACTGTAGATAAATACTAATGTACCAGCGTACTGTAGATAAATACTCAGGTATCAGGGTACTGTAGATAAATACTCAGGTATCAGGGTACTGTAGATAAATACTCAGGTACCAGCGTACTGTAGATAAATACTAAGGTACCAGGGTACTGTAGATAAATACACAGGTATCAGGGTACTGTAGATAAATACTCAGGTATCAGGGTACTGTAGATAAATACTAAGGTACCAGGGTACTGTAGATAAATACTCAGGTATCAGGGTACTGTAAATAAATACTCAGGTATCAGGGTACTGTAGATAAATACTAAGGTACCAGGGTACTGTAGATAAATACTCAGGTATCAGGGTACTGTAGATAAATACTCAGGTATCAGGGTACTGTAGATAAATACTCAGGTATCAGGGTACTGTAGATAAATACACAGGTATCAGGGTACTGTAGATAAATACACAGGTATCAGGGTACTGTAGATAAATACTCAGGTATCAGGGTACTGTAGATAAATACTCAGGTATCAGCGTACTGTAGATAAATACTCAGGTATCAGGGTACTGTAGATAAATACTAAGGTATCAGGGTACTGTAGATAAATACTCAGGTACCAGCGTACTGTAGATAAATACTAAGGTATCAGCGTACTGTAGATAAATACTAAGGTACCAGCGTACTGTAGATAAATACTCAGGTATCAGGGTACTGTAGATAAATACTAAGGTACCAGGGTACTGTAGATAAATACTCAGGTATCAGGGTACTGTAGATAAATACTAAGGTACCAGGGTACTGTAGATAAATACTCAGGTATCAGGGTACTGTAGATAAATACTCAGGTATCAGGGTACTGTAGATAAATACTCAGGTATCAGGGTACTGTAGATAAATACTAAGGTACCAGGGTACTGTAGATAAATACTCAGGTATCAGGGTACTGTAAATAAATACTAAGGTACCAGGGTACTGTAGATAAATACACAGGTATCAGGGTACTGTAAATAAATACTAAGGTACCAGGGTACTGTAGATAAATACTCAGGTACCAGCGTACTGTAGATAAATACTAAGGTACCAGGGTACTGTAAATAAATACTAAGGTACCAGGGTACTGTAGATAAATACTCAGGTATCAGGGTACTGTAGATAAATACTCAGGTACCAGCGTACTGTAGATAAATACTCAGGTATCAGGGTACTGTAGATAAATACTAATGTACCAGCGTACTGTAGATAAATACTCAGGTATCAGGGTACTGTAGATAAATACTCAGGTATCAGGGTACTGTAGATAAATACTCAGGTATCAGGGTACTGTAGATAAATACACAGGTATCAGGGTACTGTAGATAAATACTCAGGTATCAGCGTACTGTAGATAAATACGCAGGTATCAGGGTACTGTAGATAAATACTAAGGTACCAGGGTACTGTAGATAAATACTCAGGTACCAGCGTACTGTAGATAAATACTCAGGTATCAGGGTACTGTAAATAAATACTAAGGTACCAGGGTACTGTAGATAAATACTCAGGTACCAGCGTACTGTAGATAAATACTCAGGTATCAGGGTACTGTAAATAAATACTAATGTACCAGCGTACTGTAGATAAATACTCAGGTATCAGGGTACTGTAGATAAATACACAGGTATCAGGGTACTGTAGATAAATACTAAGGTATCAGGGTACTGTAGATAAATACTCAGGTATCAGGGTACTGTAGATAAATACGCAGGTATCAGGGTACTGTAGATAAATACGCAGGTATCAGGGTACTGTAGATAAATACTCAGGTATCAGGGTACTGCAGATAAATACTAAGGTACCAGCGTACTGTAGATAAATACTCAGATATCAGGGTACTGTAGATAAATACTAAGGTACCAGGGTACTGTAGATAAATACGCAGGTATCAGGGTACTGTAGAAAAATACACAGGTATCAGGGTACTGTAGATAAATACGCAGGTATCAGGGTACTGTAGATAAATACTCAGGTATCAGGGTACTGTAGATAAATACTAAGGTACCAGCGTACTGTAGATAAATACTCAGGTATCAGGGTACTGTAGATAAATACACAGGTATCAGGGTACTGTAAATAAATACTAAGGTACCAGGGTACTGTAGATAAATACTCAGGTATCAGGGTACTGTAAATAAATACTAAGGTACCAGGGTACTGTAGATAAATACTCAGATATCAGGGTACTGTAGATAAATACTCAGGTACCAGGGTACTGTAGATAAATACTCAGGTATCAGGGTACTGTAGATAAATACTCAGGTACCAGGGTACTGTAGATAAATACTCAGGTATCAGGGTACTGTAGATAAATACTAAGGTATCAGGGTACTGTAAATAAATACTAAGGTACCAGGGTACTGTAGATAAATACTCAGGTATCAGGGTACTGTAGATAAATACACAGGTATCAGCGTACTGTAGATAAATACTCAGGTATCAGGGTACTGTAGATAAATACTAAGGTACCAGCGTAATGTAGATAAATACTCAGGTATCAGGGTACTGTAGATAAATACACAGGTATCAGGGTACTGTAAATAAATACTAAGGTACCAGGGTACTGTAGATAAATACTCAGGTATCAGGGTACTGTAAATAAATACTAAGGTACCAGGGTACTGTAGATAAATACTCAGATATCAGGGTACTGTAGATAAATACTCAGGTACCAGGGTACTGTAGATAAATACTCAGGTATCAGGGTACTGTAGATAAATACTCAGGTACCAGGGTACTGTAGATAAATACTAAGGTATCAGGGTACTGTAAATAAATACTAAGGTACCAGGGTACTGTAGATAAATACTCAGGTATCAGGGTACTGTAGATAAATACTCAGGTACCAGGGTACTGTAGATAAATACGCAGGTACCAGCGTACTGTAAATAAATACTAATGTACCAGCGTACTGTAGATAAATACTCAGGTATCAGGGTACTGTAGATAAATACACAGGTATCAGCGTACTGTAGATAAATACTCAGGTATCAGGGTACTGTAGATAAATACACAGGTATCAGGGTACTGTAGATAAATACGCAGGTATCAGGGTACTGTAGATAAATACTCAGGCATCAGGACACTGTAGATAAATACTCAGATATCAGGGTACTGTATATAAATACTCAGATATCAGGACACTGTAGATAAATACTCAGGTATCAGGGTACTGTATCGACACGGTGAGGACACGGTGGGGACACAGTGAAGACTTGTTGTGGACACGGTGTAAACGCGGTATAAACACAGTGAGGACACAGTGTGGACACGGTGAGGACTTGTTGTGGACACGGTGAGGACACGGTGTGGACTTGTTGTGGACACGGTGAGGACACAGTGTGGACACGGTGAGGACTTGTTGTGGACACGGTGTAAACACGGTATAAACACAGTGAGGACACAGTGTGGACACGGTGAGGACTTGTTGTGGACACGGTGTAAACACGGTATAAACACAGTGAGGACACAGTGTGGACACGGTGAGGACTTGTTGTGGACACGGTGAGGACACGCTGTCTTTTATCTGTGTCTCTTCTGGTTAACATACTGCTGCTGTCCATTAGCTTGAATGGGGGCTCCAGTGCAGACACATCCAGGTCTCATTGGATCTCTTCTGGTCTGCTGCACGTATACATAAGTCACATGGTAATTATTGTCTGGTATCGCTTGGATCAATTTGCATTTAACCCAGATTTGGGGACCAAAGAGGATTGTGGCTCGTTGAGCCACTACGAGACGACATAGAAACGAGGACAGGAAGCCGTCTCATCGTCACTCTGATGAAATAAACATGTTTTTATTTCAGCTCTTTCCTTCTGTTGGAGCTCCAGAGCCAAGAATCACATTTTAGTTTCACCAACGTCCAGGACAAAGAGGGGGGGGTCTAACAATAATCTGTAACAGATTAACATCACTGGGTCTATAACAACTGGAAACTGGAAGCAGGAGGTGTTAGCCTAGCTTAGAAAACAGACCGTAAACAAGGGGAAACTATTAGCCTAGCTTAGTACACAGACTGTGAACAAGGGGAAACTATTAGCCTAGCTTAGTACACAGACTGTGAACAAGGGGAAACTATTAGCCTAGCTTAGCACACAGACTGTGAACAAGGGGAAACTATTAGCCTAGCTTAGTACACAGACTGTGAACAAGGGGAAACTATTAGCCTAGCTTAGCACACAGACTGTGAACAAGGGGAAACTATTAGCCTAGCTTAGTACACAGACTGTGAACAAGGGGAAACTATTAGCCTAGCTTAGCACACAGACTGTGAACAAGGGGAAACTATTAGCCTAGCTTAGCACACAGACTGTGAACAAGGGGAAACTATTAGCCTAGCTTAGCACACAGACTGTGAACAAGGGGAAACTATTAGCCTAGCTTAGCAGAAAGACTGGAAGCATGGGTCAGGGTCTGAGCACAGAGGGGTCATGGTCTAAACACAGAGGGGTCAGGGTCTAAACACAGAGGGGTCAGGGTCTAAACACAGAGGGGTCAGTGTCTGAACACCGAGGGGTCATGGTCTCAACACAGAGGGGTCATGGTCTCAACACAGAGGGGTCAGGGTCTCAACACAGAGGGGTCATGGTCTCAACACAGAGGGGTCATGGTCTCAACACAGAGGGGTCATGGTCTAAACACAGAGGGGTCAGTGTCTGAACACAGAGGGGTCATGGTCTAATCACAGAGGGTTCAGGGTAAAATCACAGAGGGGTCAGTGTCTCAACACAGAGGGGTCATGGTCTAAACACAGAGGGGTCATGGTCTAAACACAGAGGGGTCAGGGTCTAATCACAGAGGGTTCAGGGTAAAAACACAGAGGGGTCATGGTCTGGACGGTGTTCAGAAACGCAATGTTTTTGACGTCCCTTTAACCCACTGGACTCTGGACCGGATCAGGAGTTATAGATTGACCCGGTTCCTCGTGGTCGTTGTGTGAACCGATCCAGACTCTAACATGTGTGTCACATCGATCCGATCAGAGAACAAAGGCTGATCCAGACTGATGAGGTGTAAACACACATCAATGACCTCCAGAGAATCCGGTCCCTCTGAGCCAATCAGAGCGCAGAGAGCCGGCCTGATGTAATAACTGTGACACATAAAGTCGTCTGTTACCTAAACTGATCCACAGCTCTGTCACTTCACTGCCATGAATCAATTACTGAGCTCATAATCCTGTTAGCACATGAATGCACACCTCCCTGTTGGCAGGTGCTGGCAGAGTGAAGGGCTTAATGGAGCCGACCAATCAGAGCGGAGCTTTATCTGCCACATTAGAACCACTGAGAACCACATTAGAACCACATTAGAACCAACAAGACAATCTAATACTGTTTAAACTAAACTAAACCTGAGCTCAGCTCTACGTTTATATCTTCATCTTCCTCTGAGATATCTGACACATACAAAATACTGTGTGTATTGTAGACATATATATATATATATATATATTTAAATGTAGCAGATAATAGAACTTTACTCAAAACATCTAGACATTTCTAGATGTTGTAGTTTTTCCGAATAAAGTTCTAGATTTGCAAAAATAATCCTAATTTTAGAACCTTTTCTCAAAGCTTTTTATTATTGTATGTGTTTGATTCCACACAGATTATGAATAATAAAGTCTGGAGTTTGTTTTTTTATTTTATTATTGGGTGTCATATTCTTCATTCATATGATGTTTATGATATTTATGATGTTTATGATGTTATTGATGTTTATATTTATGATGATTATGATGTTATTGATGTTTATGATGTTTATGATGTTTATAATGATGTTTATGATGTTTATGATATTAATGATGTTTATGATGTTTATAATGATGTTTATGATGTTTATGATATTAATGATGTTTATGATGTTTATGATGTTTATGATGTTTATAATGATGTTTATGATGTTTATGATATTAATGATGTTTATTATGATTTTCAAGATATTTATAATGATGTTTATTATGATTTTCAAGATATTTATAATGATGTTTATTATGATTTTCAAGATATTTATAATGATGTTTATTATGATTTTCAAGATATTTATAATGATGTTTATGTCTCTCAGGTGTTGAATGTGAAACCTTTCAGAGCAGCTTGTTTTATTGTATATTATATTATATATCAGGTACAACTGTGACTGTTGGAGGATACAGAGCAGAGACGGGTGAGGGGGTGAGGGGGTGAGGGGGGGTCGGTGGGAACCAACAATCCCCCTCATTGTCTCATTGTTTGTGGGCGGCGGCCTCCTCTCAGCTCGACACATTCAGAAGGTCCAATCTGTCCGATGGGCGACATTCTGAAGCACCTTGAGGGAGGAACGCCTGAACGGTGGGGGGGCAACAATGACCGGGGGGGGGGGGGAGAGAGAGAGAGAGAGAGAGAGAGAGGAGGGGGAACAACTAAAGCCCCTGCTTCGCTGTCCCTCCCCCGGCTCACCCAGACTATTGTGCCCTCGGGGGGTTTCAGGAGATAAATGGCCGCATGTTAACCACGTTTGACAGGCTGCACAAAAGGGGGACACCTCGGGTCACATGACGCAATCCCCCCCCCCCCCCCCATCACCACAGGGATCAGGTCTGGACAGAAAGTTTACCACACTTTCAAAATAAGAGCTCAATCAGAACCCAAAGACGCTTCCATCAGAATGTAAACAGACAGAAGAGTGAAGGAGAAGGAAGCGTCTAAGAGTGAAGGAGAATGAAGCGTCTAAGAGTGAAGGAGAAGGAAGCGTCTAAGAGTGAAGGAGAAGGAAGCGTCTAAGAGTGAAGGAGAAGGAAGCGTCTAAGAGTGAAGGAGGAGGAAGCGTCTAAGAGTGAAGGAGGAGGAAGCGTCTAAGAGTGAAGGACAAGGAAGCATCTAAGAGTGAAGGAGAAGGAAGCGTCTAAGAGTGAAGGAGAATGAAGCGTCTAAGAGTGAAGGAGAAGGAAGCGTCTAAGAGTGAAGGAGGAGGAAGCATCTAAGAGTGAAGGAGGAGGAAGCGTCTAAGAGTGAAGGAGGAGGAAGTGTTTAAGAGTGAAGGAGAAGGAAGCATCTAAGAGTGAAGGAGAAGGAAGCGTCTAAGAGTGAAGGAGAATGAAGCGTCTAAGAGTGAAGGAGAATGAAGCGTCTAAGAGTGAAGGAGGAGGAAGCGTCTAAGAGTGAAGGAGAAGGAAGCGTCTAAGAGTGAAGGAGAAGGAAGCATCTAAGAGTGAAGGAGAAGGAAGCGTCTAAGAGTGAAGGAGGAGGAAGCGTCTAAGAGTGAAGGAGGAGGAAGCGTCGAAGAGTGAAGGAGAAGGAAGCGTCTAAGAGTGAAGGAGAAGGAAGCGTCTAAGAGTGAAGGAGAAGGAAGCGTCTAAGAGTGAAGGAGAAGGAAGCATCTAAGAGTGAAGGAGAAGGAAGCGTCTAAGAGTGAAGGAGGAGGAAGCGTCTAAGAGTGAAGGAGGAGGAAGCGTCGAAGAGTGAAGGAGAAGGAAGCGTCTAAGAGTGAAGGAGAAGGAAGCGTCTAAGAGTGAAGGAGAAGGAAGCGTCTAAGAGTGAAGGAGAAGGAAGCGTCTAAGAGTGAAGGAGGAGGAAGCGTCTAAGAGTGAAGAAGGAGGAAGCGTTTAAGAGTGAAGGAGAAGGAAGCATCTAAGAGTGAAGGAGAAGGAAGCGTCTAAGAGTGAAGGAGAATGAAGCGTCTAAGAGTGAAGGAGGAGGAAGCGTCGAAGAGTGAAGGAGAAGGAAGCGTCTAAGAGTGAAGGAGAAGGAAGCGTCTAAGAGTGAAGGAGGAGGAAGCGTCTAAGAGTGAAGGAGGAGGAAGCGTCGAAGAGTGAAGGAGAAGGAAGCGTCTAAGAGTGAAGGAGAATGAAGCGTCTAAGAGTGAAGGAGAAGGAAGCGTCTAAGAGTGAAGGAGAAGGAAGCGTCTAAGAGTGAAGGAGAAGGAAGCGTCTAAGAGTGAAGGAGAAGGAAGCGTCTAAGAGTTAAGGAGAAGGAAGCATCTAAGAGTGAAGGAGAAGGAAGCGTCTAAGAGTGAAAGAGTGAAGGAGAAGGAAGCGTCTAAGAGTGAAGGAGGAGGAAGCGTCTAAGAGTGAAGGAGGAAGCGTTTAAGAGTGAAGGAGAAGGAAGCATCTAAGAGTGAAGGAGAAGGAAGCGTCTAAGAGTGAAGGAGGAGGAAGCGTCGAAGAGTGAAGGAGAAGGAAGCGTCGAAGAGTGAAGGAGAAGGAAGCGTCTAAGAGTGAAGGAGAAGGAAGCGTCTAAGAGTGAAGGAGGAGGAAGCGTCTAAGAGTGAAGGAGGAGGAAGCGTCGAAGAGTGAAGGAGAAGGAAGCGTCTAAGAGTGAAGGAGAATGAAGCGTCTAAGAGTGAAGGAGAAGGAAGCGTCTAAGAGTGAAGGAGGAGGAAGCGTCTAAGAGTGAAGGAGGAGGAAGCGTCTAAGAGTGAAGGAGGAGGAAGTGTTTAAGAGTGAAGGAGAAGGAAGCATCTAAGAGTGAAGGAGAAGGAAGCGTCTAAGAGTGAAGGAGAATGAAGCGTCTAAGAGTGAAGGAGAATGAAGCGTCTAAGAGTGAAGGAGGAGGAAGCGTCGAAGAGTGAAGGAGAAGGAAGCGTCTAAGAGTGAAGGAGAAGGAAGCGTCTAAGAGTGAAGGAGAAGGAAGCATCTAAGAGTGAAGGAGAAGGAAGCGTCTAAGAGTGAAGGAGGAGGAAGCGTCTAAGAGTGAAGGAGGAGGAAGCGTCGAAGAGTGAAGGAGAAGGAAGCGTCTAAGAGTGAAGGAGAAGGAAGCGTCTAAGAGTGAAGGAGAAGGAAGCATCTAAGAGTGAAGGAGAAGGAAGCGTCTAAGAGTGAAGGAGGAGGAAGCGTCTAAGAGTGAAGAAGGAGGAAGCGTTTAAGAGTGAAGGAGAAGGAAGCATCTAAGAGTGAAGGAGAAGGAAGCGTCTAAGAGTGAAGGAGAATGAAGCGTCTAAGAGTGAAGGAGGAGGAAGCGTCGAAGAGTGAAGGAGAAGGAAGCGTCTAAGAGTGAAGGAGAAGGAAGCGTCTAAGAGTGAAGGAGGAGGAAGCGTCTAAGAGTGGAGGAGGAAGCGTCGAAGAGTGAAGGAGAAGGAAGCGTCTAAGAGTGAAGGAGAATGAAGCGTCTAAGAGTGAAGGAGAAGGAAGCGTCTAAGAGTGAAGGAGAAGGAAGCGTCTAAGAGTGAAGGAGAAGGAAGCGTCTAAGAGTGAAGGAGAAGGAAGCGTCTAAGAGTTAAGGAGAAGGAAGCTTCTAAGAGTGAAGGAGAAGGAAGCGTCTAAGAGTGAAAGAGTGAAGGAGAAGGAAGCGTCTAAGAGTGAAGGAGGAGGAAGCGTCTAAGAGTGAAGGAGGAAGCGTTTAAGAGTGAAGGAGAAGGAAGCATCTAAGAGTGAAGGAGAAGGAAGCGTCTAAGAGTGAAGGAGGAGGAAGCGTCGAAGAGTGAAGGAGAAGGAAGCGTCTAAGAGTGAAGGAGAATGAAGCGTCTAAGAGTGAAGGAGGAGGAAGCGTCTAAGAGTGAAGGAGAATGAAGCGTCTAAGAGTGAAGGAGAAGGAAGCGTCTAAGAGTGAAGGAGAAGGAAGCGTCTAAGAGTGAAGGAGGAGGAAGCGTCGAAGAGTGAAGGAGAAGGAAGCGTCTAAGAGTGAAGGAGAAGGAAGCGTCTAAGAGTGAAGGAGGAGGAAGCGTCTAAGAGTGAAGGAGAAGGAAGCGTCTAAGAGTGAAGGAGAAGGAAGCATCCTTCAGCCACCGTTCTGAAGGCTGGGAGGATATTTGGAACTGGGGACTGGTTTTGGTTGGGGCTGGTTTTGGTTGGAGGGTGGTTTTGGTTGGAGGGTGGTTTTGGTGGTTGGGGGCTGGTTTTGGTTGGAGGGTGGTTTTGGTGGTTGGGGGCTGGTTTTGGTTGGAGGGTGGTTTTGGTGGTTGGGGGCTGGTTTTGGTTGGAGGGTGGTTTTGGTGGTTGGGGGCTGGTTTTGTTGGGGGGTGGTTTTGATGGTTGGGTGCTGGTTTTGGTTGGGGGTGGTTTTGGTTGGAGGGTGGTTTTGGTGGTTGGGGGCTGGTTTTGGTTGGAGGGTGGTTTTGGTTGGAGGGTGGTTTTGGTGGTTGGGGGGGTGGTTTTGGTTTGAGGCTGGTTTATTCTCTGCAAACCTTTTTAACTCAGCCTGATTCTTTGATGGCTGACAGGACTCACAAAGCCACCTGCCCCATCCCAGAGTGTCCCCCGACTCCTCCCCCGCTCTCCTCCCCTGACCTGACCGGCATTCCTGGACTACAGGGGGTCCTCCCCATGGCTACCTTTACAACGCCGACCCCCAAACCAAAGTCTGGTAATCCGACAGCAAACACGGTTGTGCCGGCTTAGAGGCAACGCACGAGACTTCTCACAGCTGCTCGGCTGAAAGGTGGACGAGAGATGAAGTCTGTCACCGTGGGAACAGAGACAGGAGAAGAAGAACCAAAGTGCATGATGGGATTGGTCTCTGCAGGTCTGAAGGATCATAGGTGCTGCTGGACTGGACTTTATTTTACTGGTGTCCAAGTTATGAAGAGCGCTGAAGGTGTAAAGTTAGGAAGCATAAAATGTGTGAGAGAAGCTGTGATGCTGGTAGAAGATCTAAGATGTGAACTAAATGTAGCAATGTTATAATGTTGTTCATCCATTTTCTGTAATATTTCTCATCTCTTAATTATATTACTATCTGTTTCATTACTATTGGATGTTCTTTGTACGATCTTTAATCATGTTGTATAAATAGATTTTTATGCAAAGCATGCTTGAGAAATAAACTTTTGTTATAATGGCAATGACTTCTCTAATTGTTTCATCCTGTTCTGCTTGGATAACAATTTGGGCTCTGGATAGTTTTTTCCTTGTTCTGGTTGTGATGCCGTTGGTTTGAATATATTTTAGTTTCCATTCACATCCTCTACATTGTTTGGAGCAACTAACCGGGTTTACCAGTTACATAATTTGATTTGCTGTCACTATCGTGTGACTGAAGAACTACACATAAACCATTATGTCCACTAAAGAACTACACCCACATCACTGAGTTCAGGTGAACATTTGTGCCAAATAATAAGAAATCATGTTCCTGAGAATGGTACGGACGAGGCGTCTTTTGATTTTTCTTTTTTTCCAAAATTAAATTAAATTATTTTTCACATTTAATTTGATTCTATTATATTTTTTCATGGTTTAATAATTGGTATGTATGGTAATAATGGTTTCTAGAAGGGCTCTGAATGGTCTCTGAATGGTCTCTGGGTGGTCTCTGGATGGTCTCTGGATAGTCCCTAAACGGTCTCTAAATAGTCTCTGGGTGGTCTCTGGATGGTCTCCGAATGGTCTCTGGATGGTCTCTGAATGGTCTCTGAATGGTCTCTGAATGGTCTCTGAACGGTCTCTGAACGGTCTCTGGATGGTCTCTGAATGGTCTCTGAATGGTCTCTGAATGGTCTCTGAATGGTCTCTGAACGGTCTCTGGATGGTCTCTGAATGGTCTCTGGATGGTCTCTGAATGGTCTCTGGATGGTCTCTGAATGGTCTCTGGATGGTCTCTGAATGGTCTCTGGATGGTCTCTGAATGATCTCTGAATGGTCTCTGGATGGTCTCTGAATGGTCTCTGAACGGTCTCTGGATGGTCTCTGAATGGTCTCTGAATGGTCTCTGGATGGTCTCTGAATGGTCTTTGAATGGTCTCTGAATGGTCTCTGAATGGTCTCTGAACGGTCTCTGGATGGTCTCTGAATGGTCTCTGGATGGTCTCTGAATGGTCTCTGGATGGTCTCTGAATGGTCTCTGGATGGTCTCTGAATGGTCTCTGAATGGTCTCTGAACGGTCTCTGGATGGTCTCTGAATGGTCTCTGAATGGTCTCTGAATGGTCTCTGGATGGTCTCTGAATGGTCTCTGGATGGTCTCTGAATGGTCTCTGGATGGTCTCTGAATGGTCTCTGGATGGTCTCTGAATGGTCTCTGGATGGTCTCTGAATGGTCTCTGAATGGTCTCTGAACGGTCTCTGGATGGTCTCTGAATGGTCTCTGAATGGTCTCTGAATGGTCTCTGGATGGTCTCTGAATGGTCTCTGGATGGTCTCTGAATGGTCTCTGAATGGTCTCTGAATGGTCTCTGGATGGTCTCTGAATGGTCTCTAAATGGTCTCTGAATGGTCTCTGAACGGTCTCTGGATGGTCTCTGGGGGTCTGCGGTCTCATCGTGGCCTCCGAGGTGCAGAAGTGTCCCTCAGACTGGACTTAGTGGAGCCGCTTTGACAGGAGTGTCAGCTCAGATAGCTCACATAACTCAGAGGTCAGTTCAGCAGGACTTCCCCCGAGGCTGAAGGGTCGCTCCTCATCCTCATTACTGTAATTGGTAGATCTGTGACCAGGAAGTGGAGTCCTGACACTCTGATGTGATGTGAGGAGGTCTGACTGAGAGGACAGAGAGTCCTACTGAACCCAGGAGAGAAAAACCTTCTCATCCTCTTGTGTTGTTTTGTTTTAGCAGCTGATATTCAAGAATCTAAACTATTTTATTTTAAATCATTTCATCTGTCTGAGGTCAGAGGTCTCCGTCATCAGTTGTAAATGTGGCCCTCTGCATAAAACAACACTATTCAAATGATCAGCAGATAAAATATCGTATTTTTATTGATGTATTTTAAACTCATAATCATAATATTTAGAAGGCTCAGTATTTGTGATTCTTTCCAGTAAGGAAGGTCAACTTGTGACAATAAAGGTGCGTTTATAAAAACTTTAAAACCTTTTCCTTATTTTGCAATAATGATGCTAGTTTAAGTCATTCTATCTTCTTCAACGACACATTTTACTTGTTTTTATGCAATAATAAATAATGAAACCGGAGCACCGGTGCGACCCTTTAATGTGACCGGGCTCTAACCTGTGAACCCTCGTACTTGTACCTGTTTACTGCCATGAGACGTTCAACGACCGCTGGGAAAACACCGCGTTCATAATGACGAGCAGCAGCAGAACCAGAAGATCTCTGAATTGATTGATTTCAAACAGAGGTGGGCGGGGCCTGGAGCTGTGGGACGAGTCTGGACACACACAGATGTCCAGCCGTCCCTTATTGATTGTTCCACATCACTGTGACCTTGCCGCAGGAGCTCGGCCAATCAAACAAAGGGTTTCTGTGAGGGCGGGGCCAACGAGACCGGAGTGAGTGCAGCAGGTTCACAGACCTCAGTTCAGTTATACCTGTTCACCTGTTCACCTGTTCACCTAGACTGAGCAGGTAGGTGTCAATCATAGAGGTGTCAATCAAACAGACACACGGCTGAAAACTGAAAACTAAATAACAGGTTTTTAATGTAAAATAACGGTTTGTTTAAAAGAGATAATATAAGTATAACAGTAGAAAGGTATGATAAAAATATAGCAATGTTGTAAGTATTTTAAAGTGTATTTTAAATTGTTATTTTGTGTTGTTAAAACATTGATTAAAATGTTATTAAAGTGTTATTAGTGTGTTTCTTAAAGTATATACTAAAGTCCATCATTAGAATATATATTAGAGTTATTAAAGAGTAAATAAACTCTTATTTCAGTGAATCTCCTTTGAAACACCAGAGTTTCACTCCAACACCATTCCACTGCACTGATGCATCATGGGAGACGTAGGAGTGTTTGTTGTTGGCGGCACAGTGACGAGCTTTGTGTGAGAGAAGAACAGTCTGCAGTAATGCCCCCCCCCCCATGACAGGGCTGACAGACAGGTGGGGGAGGGGGGGATCTGTAAGACTGATACTACTAGTACTAAAGATTACTAATACTAATAACATTACTAATAATTATTAATACTACTAATAATACTAATACTTATTAATACTACTCGTACTAAAGATTACTAATACTACTAATACTTAATAATACTACTAGTACTACAGATTACTAATACTTATTAATACTACTCGTACTAAAGATTACTAATACTACTAATACTTAATAATACTACTAGTACTACAGATTACTAATACTTATTAATACTACTCGTACTAAAGATTACTAATACTAATAACACTGCTAATATTTATTAATACTACTCATACTAAAGATACCTAATAGTACTAATATTACTAATACTTAATAATACTACTAGTACTGCAGATAACTAATACTACTAATATTACTAATACTTAATAATACTACTAGTACCACAGCAACCTAATACTACTAATATTAGTAATATTTATTAATACTAGTACTAAAGATTACTAATACTAATAATATTACTAATATTTATTAATATACCTGTACTAAAGATACATAATGCTAGTATTATTATTAATACTACTAATGCTACAATACTCCAAATATGTTTTAATACTACTAAATTAATAATACTAATACTTAGTAATGCTAATAGTACTACAAATACGAATTAATACTACTAATATTACTAATACTTAATAACGGTACTAATGCTACTAATATTACTAATACTTAGTGAATCTATTGATACTACTGATACTTAGTAATATTACTAATACTTTTAATACTCACTAATGATACTAACACTGAGTAATTATACAATACATTTTTCTAATATTTATACTTAATAACAATACTAATACTTAGAAATACTAATACTAATACTATTGCATGTTGTTTGTATTCTGAAGTCTGTTTTTGTGAAGAACTTTGTGTCGTTCTTGAACAGCGATTCATGAATAAAGTTTTATATTTTTCAAGACTTTTCCAGAAATCATCTTCAAACCATGAGAATCAAGAACACGAGAAAATCACAAATTCATGAGAATTACAAAAGTAACAAATGATCCTGAAACACAGAATCAAATTTAAATCAAAATCTGAATCGATAACAACTTGAAACCTCAATAATAAAAACCAAAATAAAATCTATGAAATATGCTGAAACTGGTCAAATTAAGAATGAAAATGTAAAAAATGTGTTCTTTACATAAATATTCTGGAGTCATGAACTAAGAACTAATAGATCATGTGACTGTGAAGTCACGGTGTTGTTTTATTGTGGAGGGGTATGAACCAGACTTCCTGTTGTTAATGTAACACGTTTCCTGCTGCAGCTTCATCTGCTGCACCTCCCTGAACAAAGAGGTGTTTGGTGGAGTAAATCTGCCTAAATCCTGAAGGGGGGGGAGTTAAGATAATCTACTTTGAAGGGGGGGGAATTAGGAATTCATATCACATGGTGCATTTTAAACTTGATTCATGACCTCTTAAGAAGCACAAAGCTGCCTGACAGTAAGCGCTCTGAGGGGCCCCGGGGCTCCAGGGGCCTCCAGCCCCCTACAGGAAGAACATGGAACAACACCTTTACTCTGAGGGGCCCAATGCGTTTCCCACCTGCACTGTGAGGACACGCTGGATTAAGGGTACCGAATACAGAATATCCTAAATTAATTCAAGTTTGTTCCTAATTAATGCTTTTATTTCTCAATAACTGAGTGAAATAATATTTATTTCTGCTATAAATATTTTGTCATCACTTCACACACTGAAGGAATTGTGAGGACAGAAAAGTGACTTCAGGTCTCATTCACATGTGAAGAGAATCAGACTGAAGGAAGTGGAAGTGTCAACTGAAGGAAACCTTTTCTGAAGTGTTTATAATCTCATTTCTGAACGTCTAAAAGCGGAGAGACAAAACATATTCCAGAGTGATTCTGACTTTAACGGAAACCTTCAAATGTGTTTAATGTCTCTTTTTGAATGACTGAAGGAAACGGAAGTGTTTGGAGGGAAAAAAAGACTGATTTACAGATTTAAAAAATTTAGAATTTTCTTCTCATTTATGAACCAATTTAAAAGGAAACAATCAGGTAAAATATTTCCTTCAATGTGTTTTATATTTTTATAATTATTGTTTGTTGTCCCTCTAAGTTTAAATGTGATCATTTAGGACGTCCGTCCGTCCGTCTGTAACTGTCCATAAGTGGGGGGTCTATATAGGTCACACACACACACACACACACACACACACACACACACACACACACACACACACACACACACACACACACACACACACACCTTTCATCCACCTTCCTTCCTCTTTCCTTTTATTAACTTCACTCTCCTCTGTGATTCTTCTGCAGCTCTTTTCATCGAGGACGCCGGTGGCGGTGAGACGTCTGAATTGTGATTAAGAACGAGGAGAGAAGAGCTTTTCTTTGTTCTGCCCTCAGGGAGGTGTTTACTAAGGGGGGGGGGGGGGCAGATATGAAAGACATTCAGGTCATTGAGAATAAGAGCGACAAAGTACAGTGATCCTATCTGAAGACACTGTGTTGGTATTCCTACGTTACGGGGACATTAAACCTGTCTCTTTACCTACGTTACGGGGACACCCTCCACCAAATAGAAGACACTGTGTGTTGGTATTCCTACGTTACGGGGACATTGAACCTGTCTCTTTCCAACGTTTCCTTCACTACAAGTGTTAATCTTATGATGAACACGACTCAAATCGTCCTGCGTCTTATTTCCTGTCTGCTCATAAATAAATTCAACAAATGTCCAAATTATTTGTATAAAAACACAAATCCTCCAGCTGGATGATTGGTGTTGTTTAAATTACATTATTATAAATTATAGTTTAGATCATTATCATTATAATACTAATAAATTACTAATAAAACTGCCGTGTTTTATTTTGGTGAAAAAGTCTGTTGGCTCTAAAAATCTTCATGAAGAAACTCAGAAATAACAAGTTGAATCTGTGTTTTAAACATATTGGATCTGAGAGCAGGTTGTAAACATGGAGACAGTAAACACAGCGTCTCTGAGTGGACAATGACACGGCTGTGAGACATGTGGCAGGAATGGTACAGCCTGACACTCTTCCTACTCTTCCTCCTTCACCTCCTCCTCTTCCTCCTCTACCTCCTTCACCTCCTCTCCCTCTTTCACCTCCTCTACCTCTGCTGCTGCTGGATGCACCTCAACCTCAAAAACACAGTGGTGATCACAAAGGTCTAACATCTGGTCTGATCTGGTTCCTTTAGTCCGCTTGGTTTAATCAGAAGAACCAGACCAGAATCTAAAGGTTCAAATGTTTAAGACAAGTCTCCTCTGACGTTCTTTAAATCTAAATCTACAGCTAACGTGTTCTTAAAATGTTCTTTAATCTACACTAACGAGTGTACTTTAAATGTTGTTTAATCTACAATAACGAGTGTTCTTAAAATGTTCTTTAAATCAACAACTAACATGTTCTTTAAATATTCTTTAATCTACACTAACGTGTTCTTTATATCTACTTTAAATCTACATTAACGTGTTCTTTATATCTACTTTAAATCTACATTAACGTGTTCTTTAAATCTACTTTAAATCTACACTAACGTGTTCTTTAAATGTTCTTTAATCTACACTAACGTGTTATTTAAATCTACACTAAAGTGTTCTTTAAATGTTTTTTAAATCTACACAACTGTGTTCTTTAAATGTTCTTCAAATTTACACTAACGTGTTCTTTAAATGTTCTTCAAATTTACACTAACGTGTTCTTTAAATGTTCTTTGAATCTACACTATTGTGTTGTTGATATGCTCTTTAAATGTTCTTTAAATGTTCTTGGAATGTTTGTTAAAATGTCCTTGAAATGCTCTTTAAGTGTTCTTTAAAATGTTCTTGAAATGCTCTTTAAGTGTTCTTTAAAATGTTCTTGAAATGTTCCTTAAAATGTTCTTGAAATAATCTTGAAATGTTCTTTAAATGTACACTAACATGTTCTTGAAATGTTCTTGAAATGTTCTTGAAATGTTCTTGGAATGTTCTTGAAATGTTCTTGAAATGTTCTTGGAATGTTCTTGAAATGTTCTTGGATGTTCTTGAAATGTTCTTGAAATGTTCTTGGAATGTTCTTGAAATGTTCTTGGATGTTCTTGAAATGTTCTTGGAATGTTCTTGAAATGTTCTTGGATGTTCTTGAAATGTTCTTGGAATGTTCTTGAAATGTTCTTGGATGTTCTTGAAATGTTCTTGAAATGTTCTTGGATGTTCTTGAAATCTACAGTAACGTGTTCTTTAAATGTTCTCTAAATCCACACTAACGTGTTCTTGAAATGTTCATTAAAATGTTCTTGAAATGTTCTTGAAATGTTCTTGGATGTTCTTGAAATCTACACTAACGTGTTCTTTAAATGTTCTCTAAATCTACACTAACGTGTTCTTTAAATGTTCTCTAAATCCACACTAACGTGTTCTTGAAATGTTCATTAAAATGTTCTTGAAATGTTCTTGAAATGTTCCTTAAAATGTTCTTGAAATTTTCTTGAAATGTTCTTGAAATATTCTTTTAAATGTTCTTGAAATGCTCTTGAAATAATCTTTAACTGGACCCTAGGCCTTTTTTTGGCTTCTGCTCAAAAATACTATACCCATACTCAAAGGGGCCTTACTCTCTAACTACAAGGTCTATTTGAATAATTTCAATTGATTAATAACACTCAAGGGGGTGAGCTTTGGTGAGAGGTGTCAATATTGTGTATATGTTACTGGTTAATAGCAAATGAAGATGGAACACAGCTCCACTTTGAAAATGTCAGGTTCGCATGGTGAAAAAGCACTATTATTGATAATACTATATTAAATGAGGCTCAGTAAAAACCACCCAGCATCATAGCAAACAATGGCAGTAGTCATACAAAAAATAATTGGAGTGAATAGAGTGAAGTAGGCCAGAGCTAGAGAGATAAACGTACGAGAGGTCACGAAAGGTCGTCATTTGAGAAACAGCCTCTCCAGCTGTTCCATTGTACTTTTATAACCTAAATAACTATATATTTAACTTCCTTTATCCTTGTACATGCACAATCTATCACATACAGCAGTTTGGAATCATTTTGGAGAGCTGGAACCGTCTCCAAAGCCTCTTGGGCCGCCGACCTACGGCTCCATGCGCTATAGCGTGTGTGTGAGTGCCCATTTCTCAGCCTGTGGTTGGTCAATCTCATACTATGACACCTCTATACACGCCTTAGGATCTAGCCAATGCAGTGGTGGCAACGTGGTTTTGATTGACAGGATAGTTTTCCGTAGAATTGAGACACGCGCGGGCGGAGCATGTGTAAAATCCGAATTCACAAAATGTGAAACGTGCTCGCCCAGCGCTAATGCTGTTTAGTAGCAAGACCGGCTATGGGAGCTGCTAGCTCGCCGGTTGGAGCACTTTTCCGAGTGCGTATCTCGCAAAATGAAGGCGAAAAAATCACGATATTTTGCTAGCGGTTCTGATAGGTTCTGTTAGATTGTGTTTAATTGTGTTTTCAGTGTGTAAAATGTTATACGTGGTTCTGTTCATCAGAAGTTCTTCGTTAAGCCGGTATGCAACATGGTTGTAGGATTATTATATTTGTTTCTGAAAATTGCTTTCTACGGTACCGCTCGGTACCGCTCCGTCCCCAACCGTTCGGGCCCAGAAGGTTAAAATGTTCTTGAAATGCTCTTGAAATAATCTTGAAATGTTCTTTAAATCTACACTAACATGTTCTTGAAATGTTCTTGAAATGTTCTTTAAAATGTTCTTGAACTGTTCTTTAAGTGTTCTTGAAATGTTCTTGAAATGCTCTTAAAATAATCTTGAAATGTTCATGAAATGTTCGTTTAAATGTTTTTTAAATGTTCTCTAAATAATAATAATATAATAATAATAATACTTTAATTTTATATAGCGCTTTTCTAGATTCTAGTAATTTTTTCTCTTCTACAGACGTAATGACAGACTCTCTGAGCTTTACTGTGTAAAACCGGCATCACCGTCATTAGATTCACATTCATAAATATTTCACATTCACGCTGTCATGTGAAATATTTCCGACACAATTCAACAGATTTGGAGAAGATTTAAGGATGTCGAGCAGATTTCAGAATAAACTGGAGAAGAAGCTCTGAACACGAACAATAAGATCCAAACATCAGCACCAAAACGATCATTTAAAAAAAAGAGAAAACAGCTGCAGCTTCACAGCTGGATGTGACGGACGGACACCCAGAGATCCTGTTACACCCGGCCCTAATCCCCCCCCCCCCCCCCCCCCCCCTCACCCCGAGGGAGGAGACGAATCCAGAGAAGAAGAAAAACCAGGACAGCATGAAGCAACGACGAGAGGAAACACTGTCACACTGTCACCTAACTTCATTTACAAATATGTAAATACACAAAATCATGAAGATTTAAATGTGTTGTTTTTAATATTGAGTCTGAACAAATAAATAAAAGTAAACATCAGCGTCTTCACATTCTTTCTCTTTTGTCCTAATTTCAATAAAATCAGCATGAAAACTTATTTTATTCTTCCTCCGTGAGAGTGATGAAGATGAGCTGATGAAGATCATTTCATCATTAAAACATTAAAACTCTAAAACAGGACCTTTTTTTAAATGGATTTAATGTGCCAATAAAAATACACATTTCCGTTTCTGACTCATTTGACTGTTTGAGAAGAAGGAGCTCCAGCTTCTTCCTCCTCTTCCTCTTCCTCGGTCAACATTAAAATATAAAAAACATTAAAATAAATAAACGTGATGAACTTTAATTTGTGTCAAAGAATAAATTAAAATGAGCTGAAACAACAACTTCATGATCTTTCAGACATTAAATTCATTTTATTTGTGTAAACACTTCAGTGTTTGTTGTTGAGGCGCGCGGCGGGTTGTTTGTGCGGATCGAGCGCGAGCTTCATATTGTAAATATATTCGTCATAAGTCTGAATATTGATCTCATATTTATTTATGTTCCGTTTTTCGGATCGGAGCGCGAGAGTGTGAGCGCGCCGCGCGGAGCCACAGGTCCTCACGCGGAGCGCAGATATAACGGTTTTCCTGCTTTGAGACTCAGACCTCCACCCAGCGGGTCCCGGTCCTCCCGGTCCCGGTCCATCACAGCCCGAGGCCCAGTGGCTCCACACAGAGTCCTGAACCCCAAAAACCTCCACAAAGTCCCGGTAAAGAACTTTGAGTCTCTCCGGACCTCCCGGGCCGGGCGGGGACACGCAGCACCGCAGAGTTTGCGGGAGTTGTTGCGGGACTCTGTGACTCTGTGACTGGGTGTGTGTCGGTGTGTGAGAGCTCTCTTACCGTTCTTCCTACGGGGGTTGGCCTGCTTTCTTCTCTTGCAGCGGGGACCCTCCGCCATGATCTCGGGCTTCATGGAGGACTCGCTCCGGTCCGCATGGACTCCTCTCGATCCGGATCCTGACAAGCAGCACACACAAAATAAATCCCAGAACCAGGTCCTCCACTGAGCCTTCAGGGAACTTTAGCACGAATAGAATCCGATAAATAAAATCTCTCCACACTCTGTTTGATTCTTTTCACTTTTTGTTTGTTTTGTTGGAGCGCGTGCACCGACCGAGAGACCCGCCGCGTGCCCGTCCTGATCTGTGATGAGAGGAGACTGAGCTGGTCTGACAGAGGAGGAGGGACACACACACACACTGTCACACACACACACACACACACACACACACACACACACACACACACACACACACACACACACACTGTCACACGCACACACACACTTTCACTCACACACACACATTTTTCAACATGACAACTTTGTGACATAAATAATAAATACAAATAATAAACTTGTAAAGTTTCAGGGTGTAAAAAAAAAACTCTTCGATTATCGATCAGAGTTCAATAGATGGATCAGGAAATATATGTGAATATATAATGTAATATATAAGTAAATATAATGTAATATATAATGTAATACATGAGGTTATATATAATGTAAAATATAATGTAATATATAAGTAAATATAATGTAATATATAAGTAAATATAATGGAATATATGAGGTTATATAAGAGCCTCTCGTTGTGTAATCTGTCTTCAGGTCAATAAAACAAACACACGTCTCTCATAATTTGATGATTTTTCGAAAAATATTTCTAAAATGTCTTCATGATATTTTCATGTTCGTCTGAAATCATTTTCAATGTTTTGTCATCTGATTTCCTGTATTTGAATATAATATTTATTTCATGTTTCTCTTATAATTAGAATAACCTCCGGTCGTCTGAGCGGGGAGCGGCAGCAGCGGGACCCGGGAACAGACCTCCTCCTCCCGGACTGACCGCCTCTCTCCACCCGCCCTCCTCCTCCTCCATCCAACACCTGGAGCGGCAGCAGCGAGCGGGAGCGCGCATGCACCTGTCTCCTCTCACCTGGCCGCGCAGGTAACTGTCGTGCTTTGATTGGCTGCTGAAATAACAGAGAAGAAGAGCGGAGACCTACCGGGGAGAGTCCGGGATTCCTCCCGCGAAGAAGAGAGCAGTGAGGAGGAAAAGCAGTGCTGCTGGAGAGCGTGCACCTCCTCCCTAAAAATGTGAAGACAGATGTGGTCCCGGTGAGTGCCGGTGAGTCCCAGTGAGTCCCGGTGCTGCAGCAGAGCGGTGGCACTGATCCGGGTCTCGGTCTGTGACGCCTCCCTCACGGAGCCCGTCACCGTTTTTTTCTTTTCTGCAACATAAACAGGCGCGAGACCTTCTAGCAGCACGCGCCACCTATCTTCACGCGGAGGGATAATTGAGGAGTGTCCTCCCTCCTCCTCCTCGCGCGCACCATCACCTCCTCTGATCCGGATCTTTGTTTCTGGGTCTAAACCAGCAGCACGCGCCGCTTCACGGCCTCCACGCGGCCCCTCGTGCCGCTCACGTGGTCCACAAACTGCGGCGCCAAAGCACCTGATTGGCTCACACAGGTAGATTACCTGAGCAGGTGAAGCCTCTCAGCAGCGCGCGCTCTGTTTTCTCTCATCACAGAGGATAAACTGGAGCATGCGCAGACGATCTGTGCTCCGCAGTGTTCAGATGATCCGGACTGTTAAACAGGTGTTACACACACACACACACAGACACACACACACAGACACACACACACACACACACTCCCACAGACACACACACACACACACACACACACACACACACTCCCACAGACACACACACACACATAGACACACACACTCACACAGACACACACACACACACACATAGACACACACACACACAGACACACACACACACACACACACTCCCACAGACACACACACACACACACACACACTCCCACAGACACACACACACATAGACACACACACTCACACAGACACACACACACACATAGACACACACGCACACTGACAGACACACACACACACACTCAGGCACACATAAACACACACACACTCACAGAAATACTTTTGTAAAATGAAAAGAAAAAGTTTATGAATAAATAAATACAATAAATAATAAATAAATACATAAAAATGTATCCCTAAAATTAACTTACAAAATATACATTATTTAGAAATATAAAATATATTGACAAATCAAATATGAAGGAAAAACATAAATGTAATAATATGTACACAGAGTACAAACAGTAAAAATAGTAGACAGAGTACACAGAATACACAGAGTACAAAAAGTACACAGAATACACAGAGTAGTTTAGTTTATTAACTGGATCCCCATTAGCTGACGCCTTAGTGGCCGCTAATCTTCCTGAGGTCCACAAAAAGGACAAAACGTAATACATACAAAACGTGCAAAACATGACGTGAAACAAACAGTTAAAAATAGTACAATCAGAATAATACAAATATAAAAATAGTACAGTCAGAATAATACAAATATAAAAATAGTACAGTCAGAATAATACAAATATAAAAATAGTACAGTCAGAATAATACAAATATAAAAATAGTACAGTCAGAATAATACAAATATAAAAATAGTACAATCAGAATAATACAAATATAAAAATAGTACAGTCAGAATAATACAAATATAAAAAATAGTACAGTCAGAATAATACAAATATAAAAATAGTACAGTCAGAATAATACAAATATAAAAATAGTACAGTCAGAATAATACAAATATAAAAATAGTACAGTCAGAATAATACAAATATAAAAATAGTACAGTCAGAATAATACAAATATAAAAATAGTACAGTCAGAATAATACAAATATAAAAATAGTACAGTCAGAATAATACAAATATAAAAAATAGTACAGTCAGAATAATACAAATATAAAAATAGTACAGTCAGAATAATACAAATATAAAAAATAGTACAGTCAGAATAATGCAAATATAAAAATAGTACAGTCAGAATAATACAAATATAAAAAATAGTACAGTCAGAATAATACAAATATAAAAAATAGTACAGTCAGAATAATACAAATATAAAAAATAGTACAGTCAGAATAATACAAATATAAAAATAGTACAGTCAGAATAATACAAATAGTACAGTCAGATACATAGTCAGATACATAGTGCAGTCAAAGACTAGGATGTATATTGTCGTAACCGACCATATGTAAACATCAAGTGGTTAGTGGCCTGAGGTGAGCCTTTAATTGTCTTTTAAATGACAGATTATTACCTGTATGAGTTATATGAGGAGGTAGTAAGTTCTAAGCTGTAATTGCACGAAACATAACTGTACGTTTGAGGAGGTTTGTTCTTGGGGTTGGAGGTATCAACTGACCTGAGCTAGCATTCCTTGTGTCATGGTTATGTCTGTTACGTGTGTATTGTAACAGATTGAAGAAATATTCAGGTGTCTGATTAAATACTACGTTTATGAAAAACATGAGAAGGCTATAGTGGAGTTTAATTTCCACTG
>JAVDOI010000031.1:1891022-1948522 GCA_032191485.1 Leptoclinus maculatus
CAGTAACATGAAAGCAACCTTCAGTAACATGAACGCAACCTTCAGTAACATGAACGCAACCTTCAGTTACATGAACGCAACCTTCAGTAACATGAACGCAACCTTCAGTAACATTAACAGAACCTTCAGCAACATGAACGCAACCTTCAGTAACATGAACGCAACCTTCACTAACATTAACAGAACCTTCAGTAACATGAACGCAACCTTCACTAACATTAACAGAACCTTCAGTAACATGAACGCAACCTTCACTAACATTAACAGAACCTTCAGCAACATGAACGCAACCTTCACTAACATTAACAGAACCTTCAGTAACATAAACGCAACCTTCAGTAACATGAACACAACCTTTAGTAACATGAACGCAACCTTCAGTAACATGAACGCAACCTTCAGTAAACATGAACGCAACCTTTAGTAACATGAACGCTACCTTCAGTAACATGAACGCAACCTTCAGTAAACATGAACGCAACCTTCACTAACATTAACAGAACCTTCAGCAACATGAACGCAAGCTTCAGTAACATGAATGCAACCTTCACTAACATTAACAGAACCTACAGTAACATGAACGCAAACTTCACTAACATTAACAGAACCTTCAGTAACATGAACGCAACCTTCACTAACATTAACAGAACCTTCAGTAACATGAACGCAACCTTCAGCAACATGAACGCAACCTTCAGCAACATGAACGCAACCTTCAGTAACATGAACGCAACCTTCAGTAACATGAACGCAACCTTCAGTAAACATGAACGCAACCTTCAGTAACATGAACGCAACCTTCAGTAACATGAACGCAACCTTCAAAAACATGAACGCAACCTTCAGTAACATGAACGCAACCTTCAAAAACATGAACGCAACCTTCAGTAACATGAACGCAACCTTCAGTAACATGAACGCAACCTTCAGTAACATGAACGCAACTTCCGGTAACATGAACGCAACCTTCAGTAACATGAACGCAACCTTCAGCAACATGAACGCAACCTTCAGTAAACATGAACGCAACCTTCAGTAAACATGAACGCAACCTTCAGTAACATTAACGCAACCTTCAGTAACATGAATGCAGCCTTCAAAAACATGAACGCAACCTTCAGTTACATGAACGCAACCTTCAGTAACATGAAAGCAACCTTCAGTAACATGAACGCAACCTTCAGTAAACATGAACGCAACCTTCAGTAACATGAACGCAACCTTCAGTAACATGAACGCAACCTTCAGTAACATGAATGCAACCTTCAAAAACATGAACGCAACCTTCAGTAACATGAACACAACCTTCAGTTACATGAACGCAACCTTCAGTAACATGAACGCAACCTTCAGTAACATGAACGCAACCTTCAGTAACATGAACGCAACCTTCAGTAAACATGAACGCAACCTTCAGTAAACATGAATGCAACCTTCAGTAAACATGAACGCAACCTTCAGTAACATGAACGCAACCTTCAGTAACATGAATGCAACCTTCAAAAACATGAACGCAACCTTCAGTAACATGAACGCAACCTTCAGTAACATGAACGAAACCTTCAGTAACATGAACGCAACCTTCAGTTACATGAACGCAACCTTCAGTAACATGAACGGAATCTTCAGTTACATTAACAGAACCTTCAGTAACATGAACGCAACCTTCAGTAACATGAACGCAACCTTCAGTAACATGAACGCAACCTTCAGTAACATGAACGCAACCTTCAGTAACATGAACGCAACCTTCAGTAACATGAACGAAACCTTCAGTAACATTAACGCAACCTTCAGTTACATGAACGCAACCTTCAGTAACATGAACGCAACCTTCAGTAACATGAACGGAATCTTCAGTTACATTAACAGAACCTTCAGTAACATGAACGCAACCTACAGTTACATGAACGCATCCTTCAGTAACATGAACGCAACCTTCAGTAACATTAATATATATTTGTTTTTATTATTATTTTTATCTTTTATTATTTTTTATTTTATTATGTATTAGTTTATTTTGAATGTATCCAATGGTCTCACTGAGCTTTCTGTTATTGTTTTTATTACCTTGTTTTTGCTGCTTTGACTGTCAAAGCACTTTGTGAACTCTGTTTTTAAAGGTGCTATATAAATAAAGTAATTATTATTATTATTATTATTATTATTATTATTATTATTAACAGAACCTTCAGTAACATGAATGCAACCTTCAGTGAAGATGAACGCAAGATGTCGGTCATGATGGTGTCGGTCCTGATGTCGTTCCTCACCATGTCTTCAACATGAGTCTTCAAAGGGTACCAGGGCTGTGGTAAAGGTCCTGCCTTGTTCCTCTGGAAAAGCGGCTCCAAGGTCTAGACCGCTGACGTCGACCTCCTACATCATGTATCCCCTAGACCAGGGGTCGGCAAACTTTACTATCCAAAGAGCCATTTTGCCCTATTTTTCACCAAATATAATGTGTCTGGAGCCGCAAAAGCTATTTGATATCACAGCTTATGAAGTTTTGTACATAGTTATATTATATATACAAAAACTATAGTTTGTTGTATTTGTGAAATGATAGAACAAGAATAAAGACAATTCTTGACGTTTTATTGCGATTTTACCTGTTAGAACAATATCAAACTCTTATGAAGAGGAGAGTTTGCTGCAGCAATTGAGAAATCGCTCTTTTTCGCTCATCTCCAGCGTGATACTTTTCAGCAAATGCTGTGTGCTTGTTCTGGACGTGTCTTTCAACATTACATTTCTTGTTGTTTGCAAATTTCTCGCCACATATCAAGCATACAGGTAAGCAGCATCGTTGGCAGTGAAAGCAAATTAATATGTCCACGCAGAATTAAACTTTCTCCAAACTTTGTCCATTGATAGTTTACCGAGGTAGCCTGCTACGTCTGCATTAATGTGCGCCGTGATTGGTCAGTGGACCAGCGTGACTTTTGTCAAACAGAAAGCTAGCTAGCAGATCTTAGTGTTTAGTAAGAGTTCAGGTTGAAACATAAGAGAAGTTATGCCATTTTTAGCGTTTTGCTTGGTGTAGATTCTCTTTTTTTTTTAACGTAGCTGTGTTTTTTTAACACTCAATGGCTGAAGGAGAGGAAACGGATTTCTGGAGAAGGACATTTCCATCGTATCAAAGGGTCGGTCAACCCCACAGCTAGCAGCCCTGACCCAGCATGGAAAAGGATTTGTACGAACGGTATTTCTGGCTGACAGCGGCGTAGAAGCGTTGCACATGATATGGCTAAGAATGCGTTTAATTTGCAACTGAGCTCTTGGTGTTTGGAGCTGTTTGGAGCTACACTATGCTAACCAAGGCAGCTACACGACAGGACACACACAAGCTATGTGCTTTTGAAAACTTTTGGAGAGACCTGAGTGGATTTAAAACTCAACGAACACGTTCACAGGAGGACTCTGGCTGGAATTGACCTGCACCGATGTTCTGTACAACCACAGTTTCAAACTCTTTGTTAACAAAGAAAGGAGGATGGACTTTGGTAAGTTAACTGCTTTTGCGTTTTTACATCTGCAGTAGCGTTACTACTGTATTAATTTGTCTATCGTGTTGTTTTTATGAATAATATGAATGGCTCGTGTCTAGCGCTGCAGTGTTGCTGGATTGATTTGTTGCTTTGTTGTCATATAAATATATGCGACTGGTTCTTGTGAGTTTGTTCTTGTCATTGTGTTAATTACATTGATTTGGACAATATGCATTGTCCGTTAATTACGAAGCATCCCGTCATGCGCGGGGATATTGTCCGGACAATTGAATCCGTACGGGCTGTTGTTTCCCCGCTAGCTTAGCCTCCCTTAAGACACGTGCAGTGCCGCAGCCTCAGCTGTTTTTTGTTATTGTTCCGGGTTCAGAGGTCACACATTCCGTTGTCTCCTACGTGAGCGCAGTCCACCGAAAACATTATATTTCCCACAATTTAAGCTTCTGCATTTTCCAAATGCACTAGTATCATCCATGAGACAATGTAGGTGATACCACAATGTAGGTGATACCACAATGTAGGTGATGAGACAATGTAGATGATAACATAATGTAGGTGATGAGACAATGTAGGTGATGAGACAATGTAGGTGATAACACAATGTAGGTGATGAGACAATGTAGGTGATGAGACAATGTAGATGATAACATAATGTAGGTGATGAGACAATGTAGGTGATAACACAATGTAGGTGATGAGATGAGACAATGTAGGTGATGAGACAATGTAGGTGATAACACAATGTAGGTGATGAGACAATGTAGATGATAACATAATGTAGGTGATGAGACAATGTAGGTGATAACACAATGTAGGTGATAACACAATGTAGGTGATGAGATGAGACAATGTAGGTGATAAGACAATGTAGGTGATAAGAGGACGTAGGTGATGAGACAATGTAATTGATAAGAGGACGTAGGTGATGAGAAAATGTACTGTGGGTGATTTACATCATCACAAAAACAGTTTGTCCATCTCATCCGGAGCTGTCTTCAGAGGGACATTGACACAACATGAAGCTGTCTTCATCTTCTGTTCCCTGAGGGACATTGAGACAAAAGGAAGCTGTCTTCATCTACTGTTCTCTGAGGGACATTACGACATCAGGACTGTCTTCATCTACTGTTCTCTGAGGGACATTAAGACAACAAGAAGCCGTCTTCATCTACTGTTCTCTGAGGGACATTACGACATCAGGACTGTCTTCATCTACTGTTCTCTGAGGGACATTACGACATCAGGACTGTCTTCATCTACTGTTCTCTGAGGGACATTAAGACATCAGGACTGTCTTTATCTACTGTTCTCTGAGGGACATTGAGACAACATGAAGCCGTCTTCATCCACTGTTCTCTGAGGGACATTGAGACAACATGAAGCCGTCTTCATCCACTGTTCTCTGAGGGACATTGAGACAACATGAAGCTGTCTTCATCTTCTGTTCTCTGAGGGACATTGAGACAAAAGGAAGCTGTCTTCATCTACTGTTCTCTGAGGGACATTGAGACAACAAGAAGCCGTCTTCATCTACTGTTCTCTGAGGGACATTAAGACATCAGGACTGTCTTCATCTACTGTTCTCTGAGGGACATTAAGACATCAGGACTGTCTTCATCTACTGTTCTCTGAGGGACATTAAGACATCAGGACTATCTTTATCTACTGTTCTCTGAGGGACATTGAGACAACAAGAAGCCGTCTTCATCTACTGTTCTCTGAGGGACATTAAGACAGCATGAAGCCTTCTTCATCTTCTGTCCTCTGAGGGACATTGAGACAAAAGGAAGCTGTCTTCATCTACTGTTCTCTGAGGGACATTAAGACAACAGGAAGCTGTCTTCATCTCCTGTCCTCTGAGGGACATTAAGACAACATGAAGCTGTCTTCATCTACTGTTCTCTGAGGGACATTGAGACAACAAGAAGCCGTCTTCATCTATTGTTCTCTGAGGGACATTAAGACATCAGGACTGTCTTCATCTACTGTTCTCTGAGGGACATTGAGACAACAAGAAGCCGTCTTCATCTACTGTTCTCTGAGGGACATTGAGACAACATGAAGCTGTCTTCATCTTCTGTTCTCTGAGGGACATTGAGACAGCATGAAGCTGTCTTCATCTACTGTCCTCTGAGGGACATTAAGACAACATGAAGCTGTCTTCATCTACTGTTCTCTGAGGGACATTGAGACAAAAGGAAGCTGTCTTCATCTACTGTTCTCTGAGGGACATTGAGACATCAGGACTGTCTTCATCTACTGTTCTCTGAGGGACATTGAGACAACAAGAAGCCGTCTTCATCTATTGTTCTCTGAGGGACATTAAGACATCAGGACTGTCTTCATCTACTGTTCTCTGAGGGACATTGAGACAACAAGAAGCCGTCTTCATCTACTGTTCTCTGAGGGACATTGAGACAACAAGAAGCCGTCTTCATCTATTGTTCTCTGAGGGACATTAAGACATCAGGACTGTCTTCATCTACTGTTCTCTGAGGGACATTGAGACAACAAGAAGCCGTCTTCATCTATTGTTCTCTGAGGGACATTAAGACATCAGGACTGTCTTCATCTACTGTTCTCTGAGGGACATTGAGACAACAAGAAGCTGTCTTCATCTACTGTCCTGGACATGAAGTGGGTTTTTGAGGTGATGATGTGATTAAAAGACACAGATCCAGAAACAGGAGCATTAAGGTCTCATGTCTGTCTCCAGCTGGGTCCGTCTGTCCTCAGCAGGAGAGGTTCAGCCTCTCTGTGTTTACAGAGGAACCAGAGTCGAACCCCCCGACATGTTGTTTTAGGAGCTTTATTCTGGACTCTGGACTCCCTGAGGACTGAAAGTGAGCTGTGAGACACGAAGACGTTACGCTGAAGATTTTACAGACATCTGATCTGAAGGATAAAAGATTGTTTCTGTGAAGCGCCTGTGGTTCTTTCTTTGTCCACATAAAAGACATAAAACACGTCCTCCCACATGTTGGGATGAAAACAGTCTGATGGAGACAAAGAGGACGTCCTACGGGAGGATAAGCTGTCAGGAGGAAGAATAAGAAGAGACATGAGGAAAAAAACGAGGAGCTGAAGTTTGTGTAGAAGAAGAAGAAGATGAAGAAAAAGAAGAAGATGAAGAAAAAGATGAAGATGAAGAAAAGGAGGAAGAAGAAGAAGAAGATGAAGAAGAAGGAAAATAAGTAGAAGTAAAAGAAGAAGAAACAAAGACAATTTCTGAGGTCTTGTTTCCACGAGAAGCTTCAGCTGATGATTTGAAACGTTTTAACGTGACATCACAAATTCAACCCCAACCCTTCTATATTTGTGAGGACACTCATTCATATTAAGCATTCCCTAAACCCTGACCCCTGACCCATGAACCCTAAACCCTGAACCCTAAACCCTGATTCCTGACCCATGAACCCTAAACCCTGATCCCTAAACTGAACTTTCAAACCTTTGAAAGTCTGTCTGAAGGTGAAAATAGTCCTCACATTCACGGTCTGAAACTCAAACTGCTTCTCTGTGACACACACACTCACACACACACAGTGAAGCTGTTCAAACACAGCGACAGAGCAGCAGGTGGTGCAGACGTGTAGCAGCAGCGCTCTTTGGCCTGATCCAGGATCTGTACTTATGTCACATATGGAGCCGCCAACCTTTGAAGACGTGGAATTAAAGTTTTGACTGGACCATCTGTCTGTCAGCGCTCTGTCAACACTCTGTGTTTGACCTGAAGCTCCATCTCTTCTCTTCACAAACCAGCTCCTTCAATGAGGAAGTGGTGCCTCAAAATACCACCAGATAGAACTAATATATACTGTACATCCCAGAAGAACGTGGACACTTGAATGTTACACCACACTTCATCAATACATATTCATGTTAAATATACATATATTTAGCTGATTTAGCATCTCATTTGAATATATTATTGTGTCCAAAACTGTGTGGACATCTGTCCACTGGGACACCTGTCCACTGGGACGGCTCACACATCATCTTCATCTCAACTACACATCTGTAAAGTTTCCTCACTCTGTCTTATATGATGGGACGCTATAACTCTTAAGATCTGCCCACAGACAAAAAGAAACAGAGACAAAGACAAAAAGACAAAGAGACAAGGAAACGAGCAGACAAAGAGAGGAAGAGACAAAGAGACAAAAAGACAAAGAGGGGAGGAGACAAAAAGACAAAGAGACGCAGTCTGTAGAGCAGACAACAGAAGATGGACCTAAACAAAGAGAAAGACGAAGAGGAAGCACAAACAATGAGATTTAAAAATGCTGACAAGCTGGAATCCAACATAACAGGGAGGAAATAAGCTGATGAGACAGATGAAACTGATGACTATGATGAGGATCAACCTGAACCAGCCCTAACTATAAACCTGAACCAGTCCTAACTATAAACCTGAACCAGCCCTAACTATAAACCTGAGCCAGCCCTAACTATAAACCTGAGCCAGCCCTAACTATAAACCTGAGCCAGCCCTAACTATAAACCTGAACCAGTCCTAACTATAAACCTGAACCAGCCCTAACTATAAACCTGAACCAGTCCTAACTATAAACCTGAACCAGCCCTAACTATAAACCTGAGCCAGCCCTAACTATAAACCTGAACCAGTCCTAACTATAAACCTGAACCAGTCCTAACTATAAACCTGAACCAGTCCTAACTATAAACCTGAACCAGTCCTAACTATAAACCTGAACCAGTCCTAACTATGAACCTGAACCAGTCCTAACTATAAACCTGAACCAGTCCTAACTATGAACCTGAACCAGTCCTAACTATAAACCTGAACCAGCCCTAACTATAAACCTGAACCAGTCCTAACTATAAACCTGAACCAGTCCTAACTATAAACCTGAACCAGCCCTAACTATAAACCTGAGTCAGCCCTAACTATAAACCTGAACCAGCCCTAACTATAAACCTGAGCCAGCCCTAACTATACACCTGAACCAGCCCTAACTATAAACCTGAGCCAGCCCTAACTATAAACCTGAACCAGCCCTGACTATAAACCTGAGCCAGCCCTAACTATAAACCTGAACCAGCCCTGACTATAAACCTGAACCAGCCCTAACTATAAACCTGAGCCAGCCCTAACTATAAACCTGAACCAGCCCTGACTATAAACCTGAGTCAGCCCTAACTATAAACCTGAACCAGCCCTAATTATAAACCTGAACCAGCCCTAACTATAAACCTGAACCAGCCCTAACTATAAACCTGAACCAGCCCTGACTATAAACCTGAACCAGCCCTAACTATAAACCTGAACCAGCCCTAACTATAAACCTGAACCAGCCCTAACTATAAACCTGAACCAGCCCTGACTATAAACCTGAACCAGCCCTAACTATAAACCTGAACCAGCCCTAATTATAAACCTGAACCAGCCCTAACTATAAACCTGAGCCAGCCCTAACTATAAACCTGATCCAGTCCTAACTATAAACCTGATCCAGTCCTAACTATAAACCTGAGCCAGCCCTAACTATAAACCTGAGCCAGCCCTAACTATAAACCTGAACCAGCCCTAACTATAAACCTGAGCCAGCCCTAATTATAAACCTGAGCCAGCCCTAACTATAAACCTGAACCAGCCCTAACTATAAACCTGAGCCAGCCCTAACTATAAACCTGAACCAGCCCTAACTATAAACCTGAGCCAGCCCTAACTATAAACCTGAACCAGCCCTAACTATAAACCTGAGCCAGCCCTAACTATAAACCTGATCCAGTCCTAACTATAAACCTGAGCCAGCCCTAACTATAAACCTGAGCCAGCCCTAACTATAAACCTGAACCAGCCCTAACTATAAACCTGAGCCAGCCCTAATTATAAACCTGAGCCAGCCCTAACTATAAACCTGAACCAGCCCTAACTATAAACCTGAGCCAGCCCTAACTATAAACCTGAGCCAGCCCTAACTATAAACCTGATTCAGCCCTAACTATAAACCTGAACCAGCCCTAACTATAAACCTGAACCAGCCCTAACTATAAACCTGAACCAGCCCTAACTATAAACCTGAACCAGCCCTAACTATAAACCTGAGCCAGCCCTAACTATAAACCTGAACCAGCCCTAACTATAAACCTGAACCAGCCCTAACTATAAACCTGAACCAGCCCTAACTATAAACCTGAACCAGCCCTAACTATAAACCTGAGCCAGCCCTAACTATAAACCTGAACCAGCCCTAACTATAAACCTGAACCAGCCCTAACTATAAACCTGTTTGTTCATCATCTTCATCTCAAAACTAAAAAGGTTTAATCGTATATTTAACATTCACTGCACAAAAGCTCTGTCTTGTTTAAATGTTGTTGTTTTTTACCGTGAAAAGTTTATTTATTTTTCACTGTAACCATTCACACTGTAAAAAGTCAGATACAATATTTTTTTTATCAAGAAAATAATTTAAGTCCTTGTTTTATCTCTGGTTAACACACTGTAAAATAATTTATATCTTTATTGTGCTCAACGGTCTCTTAAAATACGGGAACATCATATTTAATCTGCTTCTTATTCAAATCTATTGCACTTGATTTGGATAAATAAACAGACATGAAGTCGGTCTCATAATGAAGGTTTGACCTCATCGCTCAGTCGGACACTTCATGTCTCCTCTGTGACCTCCGACCTCCACCCTGCAGGATGAAGCTCAGGTCTTTTGGCTCCTCATTGTGTGCGACAGGTTACGTGCTCAGTCCCCCCCCCCCCCTCACTGGAGGCCAACACTCGCTCATCAGAGGAATTCTGGGGGAATTTATGCACCGTCTCCCGGCTAATTGAATTAGCCGCATCGTGTCGACAGTGTGTCCATTGTGGAAGCTGCACAATGTTGGGCTTCATGCGTCCAGAGCCCCCCCCCCCACCCCCACACACACAACGGCGTCCCAACCACTGGCTCTTTATTTTGTTCCAGTCAGTGATCTGCCTCAGGCTCCATCACTGGACTTGGACGATCATTAGCCAACTGACAGAGGGGGCACCACAGGACCAGACCAGGGGGGTCGAGTCACCTACAGGGCGGGGGGGGGGGCGGGCAGAAAGGTCATTTATTACCACACTCTCTCTGATATATGACCATTCATGAATGTATAAGTGTTAACCAGTGGACAGCGCTGTGTTATCTGGTCATACATTAACAAATGTTTCAGATATTTATTATAGTTTTATTTTACGTTTATTTCAACAGGAAGTCCCACTGAGATCAGAAACCTCTTACAACAGAGACCTGGTCCTGATAGCAGCCATACAAGATCACAAAGAACTCCATGTTCACATCCAACCTTATCTCACATGAATTACCTCTTGTCAGCACATTGTTGAAATCATGAGTCAGACTCTTAATGCACCGTGCGTGGTGCCATCATTGTATGAATGACTTGTAGTGTTAAAGTCCATTTACCATTTACACTCTAAACACATCCAGTCAATATGCAACAATCAAAGCTAGTGACGTAGCATAAACAGTGGGGCTTTAATGATGCTAGGCTAACTTCCCTTGCTTCCCGTCTTTGTGCTTAACAAGGCTGAACATGTCCTGGACCTCTTGAACAGAAGATCTAAAACACTAATGTTCACATAATGTTCAAACTTTTATCTTATTTTACATGACAGAATATGTTGACATGGACATTAGTTCTACACTGTAACAAATTGCTGTAAAAATACAAGAAATTCTCAACAGCAATGTACTGTTCTTCATAAATACAGTTGAATACAGTTAAATCCAGCAAAAGTTGAGGCTTTGGAAGAAAAAATAAATGAACAGCAGCTACTGTCCAGTCTTGCAGTATACTACAGTATTATTTCCTTTCTCAGTTGACTCTAAGCCCATTACTCTTCAAAATCACATCAAGTCTCTGCTTAGTTACACATAGTCAACCTAAAGAAAATGAACAGAAAGCCTTAGATATCATAGATCGTGATTTTATTCAGGATGGAAGAATAATAATAAGAGGGAATGTGAGAAGAGGATTTTCAACGGACTCCGACCGAAGCACCGAAGTGGACCGAGCACCACCTGCTGCTTCACCTACAAACACCGCAGCGGACACGTGGTCCATCCTGCCCCTGGGGCTCCCTGAACAAGGTAAGATGTTATCAAAGTTAGCATGACCGTGTTCAGTCATTTTGTGTTGATTTACATTGTATTGTATTGATTTTTTGCCGATAACGTGACTTGTTGTTAGCATGCATGCTAACGTGTCGAGCTACCTTTAGCTAGCATAGCTTAACGTTACTCTCTTGATTGGCAACATTTCGTTGTTTTTCTGTCGTACCACGTTACCAGCGAGAGTTATTTCATTTTCATAGACACACGATTGAATTTCTCAGCAATTGCATCAACAAGCTGAGTGAATATATATATTTGATATGGTTTCAGAACATTAACTATCATTGTTGTCTGCATTAGTTGCTGGTGACGCTGGATGATCAGCATTGAAAGCCACGTCGTCTGTGAAGACATCCAACCAAGCTTCATCACAGGGCTGCTGCAGTGTTCACCAGCTACTCTGTGTTCAACTTGCAATACCAAGAGGAAGCTGCCAGACACTGGAGTTTGTTCAAAGGTAAACCTTCTGCAGTCTTAAATATTGTTTGTATACCTTTCTGAAGGTTAATATGTTGCTAAATGATTGAGCTTGTAGCCTTGATGTGAGAACGTGTAGAACAAAAATCAGACCTTGTGTTCACATTCTTTACTTGTATGAAATATTCACACATATGTTAGATGAAAATAAGACTATTCTCTCATTATTAGTAGACACAGAGGTCAGAATACTTGTAATTAGTATTTGTTTATTCCAATGGGGTTCAGTATTAAGTGCAAATCCTCTTTACACACCACACCTAATATATATATATGCTTTCTCTGTTATTTAGGTGCTTCATTGGTCTCAACCCGGAAAGGGGGACAAAGGCCAACCAGGGGAAGGTGGTGTCCAGAAAGACAGGGAAGCTGGTCCAGAAGAAGGCAGCAGTCCCCATGTGGCCACCCTCATAAAAACCTCCTGGACTTTGAGTGGGGCTTCATGTAGTCCACAGCACATCTCCACAGAGGAGGAAGCAGAGAGAGCCCACACTGCATCCTGGTGTTCTGTTTTCCTTTTAAGGTAACACGCGTTCTGTTCAGTTCTATCCAGTTGTCTCAAACGTGCAGTTCCAGTTTAGTTCTTTTACTCTCTTTCTATTGCACTAATGACCATAACTAAATAAAGTGACACTGAAGGCGGGGTACATTAGTATACTATAAGAGTTGTATATAGATTGTTGAGAATCTGTTGAACATGATGCAGTGTTCTGGTCTGATTGTATTGTACAATAATGTAATTACTGACAATGTTTTTGCTCTAATTTGCTTTAATGAATACAATGTTATATGCTGCTTTTATTATTTGTATTTTGCAAAAATGTGATCACTGTAAAATTGTCAGTTATTGAATGTGTTTGACTGGATTGACTTTAATAAAAGCTTTTTCATGTAAGGCCTCTTGTTTCAGTCGTTTCTATTGTAGCTATTTTCAGGGGTTTTATTTTGAAATGTAACATTTTAAATCATTAGCTTCTAGCAGTGTCATACTGTAAATATACATTCTACAGTACTGTAATAAATGTTACGGTAATGAACTGTTCATGCACATTGCAGTAGAACACTAAAATAACAGTATAATGCATTTTCTATACAGCACTGTACTGTAATAATGTTTACAGTATTAAACCGTTGTAAATTACAGTAGGTACGCTGTAGAGTTACAGTTGAATGCTGGAAGCTGTAGCTGCAGATGTTTACTGTAATTTAACGGGGACATTTGTTACAGTGTATGTCTCATTGTCCCCATACGAATAAACATCAAATAATTAAGAAAGAAAATGTATGTATCTATCTACAGTATATTTCTTTACAGTGAGAGGACAACCACAGCATCAATAACTGTAGAAGTAACAACAGATCTTTGTGTCGGGACGTTTCCCCTCTGGGGCTTCGTGCATTTCATCAAAACCACTAATTAGCATGACTTCTGATAGTGGCAGCAAGAAACAGGGAGTCCATAATGGAGCAGTCACAGGATCCCTCATATGACATCTGACTTTATTTAAGAATTACACATCATGACATTACAAGGAGCAGCTTTTGAACGTTTAACAAAAGGATGAAGGTTAACAGACTTGTTTTCATGTCAGAGGAGAGAGTTCCTCTGGTGAGTCACAAGTTTAGACGTAACAAACTGTACTCATTTATGTTCATGACATTTTGTCTTATAGATAATTAAGACATGGTGTGACTATCTTCAACCAGCAAAGCCTGAGCATTTATTACTGAGTTACAAATGCATAAAACAAATATAACACTGCAGACAGAAATAACTAAACTTAAGTAGAATCTTAAAATTATCAAACAATTTAGAGTCCAAGTATATTTAGAAAGTGATCATTTCAAAGTTGGAATGAAATGGTTGCCTTACCTTCTTTCTGAATTGTCTGGACGGATATTAAACAAATTTATGGACATTTCTTACGTTCATCAACTTTAGAAACGTCCATAAATCTGCTCAGAAGACATAATTTAATTTAAATTTCGACCTGTCCATATAATCATAATTAGATGGGTTTTTTTCAGTATAAATAGTAATCCAGGTTTCCATGTTTTATTAAAAGCTAATGCAACATTTGTGTGATGTGTTTGTGGACATGAAGCCAACAGGAGACTTTTATCGGATAAAAGATGACCTAGAACATACAAACATAAAACCAGCTGAAATAATGTGAGAACAAACGTGACGCGTTATCCTCACAGGTTTGGTCACATGACTCTCTCATTTATTAAACCTCATGTATTCACATATTGAGAGTTCAGACTGGAGTCTAAAAATATGACGGGACCTCCCATCTGTGAAAAAGAGCCTATTGTGGTCGAAACTTCGTCACAAATTCCTGAACGCAGCTCCACATTGTTCCGTGTTCCTCGTACAGTGGGCGCTTTATTACCTCCTCACATCGGTCCTGCTGAAAACTTTGTTTACAGATTCACAAAATCCCCCCAAATCCAAGTTGATATGCTAATGGGGAGGAGTATTACTGAGAGACCCCCCCCGGTGACACCACCAACAGACGGGTCTTTTGTCTGGTCCAGGACCAGGACTGGGCCTGGCCTCAGGGATCTGTTATTGAGATGGTGTCTGGTCTTCAGTGACAGAACATGACAGACACGCATAGCTTTGCTAATTCTGGAGCGCCTCTGGTCAGAGAGAATGAATGAAGAGATAAATACTGAATAGAACAGAGAACTCTTCATGGAGACGAGGTTAATGTTTGACCTCCGAGGAATCTGATCTGTGAAGTCGACACTCAGTGAGGACACGATTCTATTATTCATCAACACGTACTTTATACCACCACAAGGTACTTTACCTATATATTACAGGAAGATTAGCGGCCGCTAAGGCGTCAGCTAATGGGGATCCAGTTAATAAACTAAACTAAACAGAACCCAGAGATGTTGTGTAGAGCGAGAAGAGAAGGGGGCCCAGGACTGAACCTTGTGGAACCCCCGTAGTCAGCATGCGTGGTTCCGACACGGCCCCCCTCCATGTCAACTGGTAGGATCGACCTGTCAGGTAGGATGCAAACAGGGAGAGTGCAGAGCCTGAGACGCCCATCCCCTCGAGGCAAGGCAAGTTTATTTGTACAGCACATTTCAACAACAAGGTAATTCAAAGTGCTTCACATAAAACCATTAAAAGCATCAAAACATAAGGCATAAGAAAAGGAGATTTAAAAACAATTAAGAACATTCATTGAACATTAAAAACAGTCATTAAAACACTAAAAAGCAGTGTAAGAAATAAACTACAGTAGTAAAATGCAGAAATGCAGGAGATTGATTAATATCCTTGAATCTGGTTCAATTAAAGGCAGCAAACAGAAAAGTCTTCAGTCTTGACTTAAAGGAGCTGAGGGTCTCAGCAGACCTGCAGCTTTCTGGACTTTGTTCCAGATATTTGGAGCAGAACAACTGAACGCTGCTTCTCCATGTTTAGTTCTGACTCTGGGAACAGAAAGTAGACCGGTCCCAGACCACCTAAGAGTAGGGATGGTTCATAAGGTAGCAGCAGATCAGAGATGTATTTTGGCCCTAAACCATTCAGTGCTTTATAAACCAACAGCAGGATTTTAAAGTCACTTCTTTGTTGGACAGGAAGCCAGTGTAAAGACCTCAGAACTGGAGTGATGTGATCCACTTTCTTTGTCTTAGTGAGGACTCGAGCTGCAGCTTTCTGATTGACTTGTTACAGAGACCTGTAAACACACCGTTACAGTAGTCCAGTCTACTGAAGATAAATGATGGACACGTTCTACCTGTTGAGACACAAGTCCTCTAACCCTTGATATGTTCTTCAGGTGATAGGAGGCTGATTTAGTAATTGTCTTGATATGTCTGTTCAGGTTGAGGTCTGAATCCATAACTACACCTAGATTTCTGGCTTGGTTTGAGGTTTTTAACATCAGTGATTGAAGCTGAGCGCTGACTTTCAATCGTTCGTCCTTGGTACCAAAAACAATGACTTCTGTTTTATCTTTGTTTAATTGAAGAAAGTTCTGGCACATCCAGTTGTTGATTTGTTCAATGCATTTACCAGCCCTTGTATGGGATTATAGTCCCCTGGTGATATAGTTATGTAGATGTGTGTGTCGTCTGCATAATTATGATAACAGACTTTGTTGTTTTCCATAATCTGAGCTAGTGGAAGCATGTAGATGTTGAACAGAAGAGGCCCCAGTATTGAACCTTGGGGAACACCACATGTCCTTTTAGTCAGTTCTGATGTGTAATTAGCTACAGACACAAAGTATTCTCGGTTCTTCAAGTAGGATTCAAACCAGTTGAGTGCTGTGCCAGAGAGTCCCACCCAGATGTTTAGTCTTTCTAGTAGTATGTCATGGTCGACCGTGTCGAATGCAGCACTGAGATCCAGTAATACTGAGACTGAAGTTCTGCCGTTGTCTGTGTTTAAGTGGATGTCATTGAAAACCTTAACAAGAGCAGTTTTCTCCACCTGCGCTCAGCTTTCCGACACTCTCATTTCTCTATTCTGACCAGCGTAGCATTTCTCCAAGGAGATCTTTGCTTACCCGAGACAACCTTCACTTTAGTGGGTGCAATGGCATCAATAACATTGTTAACTTTAGAATTGAAGCTTCTACAAGCTCATTGACTGAGATGCAAGAGAGGGCTGGTGTGGAGGAGTACTTCTGAATAAATAGTTCACCGGTGTTTTCAGAGATGTTTCAGAACGCTTTGTCACAACCTCGGTTTGGACATTTGTGTGCAAGGAGATTGCACTCTCAAAGAAAACACAGAAATGATCAGAGAGCAACATCAGTCACAGCAACCGTGGAAATGTTTAGACCTTTGGTGATGATTAGGTCCAGAGTGTGGCCCTGGTGTGGGGGGGTCCTGTCACATGCTGAGTCAGATCATAGTTCTCAAGGACACCACATAGTTCTATAGACCTTCTGTCCTGGGGATTATCAACATGGATATTAAAATCACCAACAATAACAACACAGTCAAAATCAATACAGATTATAGACAGCAGTTCAGTAAACTCATCAAAGAAGGTTGCACAGTATTTAGGTGGTCTGTAAATGTTTAGGAATAAAGCTTGAGTGGAATTCAGAGCCACATATTCAAAAGAAGTAAAATGACCAAAGGACATCTGCTTGCATTGAAGAGAATCACTAAATAAAATAGTAGCTCCACCTCCTTTCTTCTGCCTCTTGTTCCACTCATGAAGCTGAAGTTGTGAGCTGTTGATTCAATAAGAACAGCTGCTCTGTTATCTTGGTTTAACCAAGTTTCAGTTAAAAACAAAAAGTCCAGTTTGATCCTAACAATAAAATCATTGATTAAAAATGTTCTTTATTTGCCCAATTTATTTGGACAGGCTGACGAGGAATGAATGTTAAGTTTGATAAGTTTGCAGATTCACTATTGTTTCTTCACAGCCTCTCCTTTATTTTTCTATAAACTATCAGGACAGGAATAGAGAAGGCTCGCTACATACAGGGCCCCGACTTTTCCTGGAGAGAATCATTGGTGTCATTAGCCTTGTAGCCTGGACCCAGAAGATATCAATTATTGCCTTTATCAGGTAGGGGAGACAGTAGTGGAGGTGGGGGATGGGCAGGGAGCTTTAACTTCGAGGGTGGAGAGGAGGATCTGGTGGTTCACCGTGTCAAACGCCGCAGACAGGTCCAGGAGAATCAGGACAGAGGAGAGAGAGTTAGCTCTCGCGGCGTGAAGCGACTCTGTCACCGCAAGGAGGGCTGTCTCAGTCGAGTGACCCGCCTTGAACCCGGACTGGTGGGGGTCCAAGAGGCTGTTCTGGTGGAGATAGGAAGACAGTTGATTAAAGACAGCACGTTCAAGTGTTTTGGATAACAATGAATCTGAAGTTAAATATAATTTCAGTGATTTAATGATACAGAAGTTTACAGACTAAATTAAAAGAGAATGACTTCACTCATTTAATATATTTCATATTAAATGAGTATCAAATATCTATAACATGATTTGAGAAACGTCTGTCTCTCTTTCTCCTTTATTTGACAAAATAAAAGCATTCCAATGTGTTTTCTGTTAGTGTGTAAACGTCTGCAGAGCACCTGATCCAGCCGCTCTTAATGTACGGAAACCTTGTAAAATTAACTTCATTACTGGCTTTTCAAATAAAAACACCTCCCTCAGTTTTCCCAGCAGGCAGCGACTTCCCTCCTCATTATTTTCACATTAAAAGCATCGGAATGTGATTAAAAGCTGCCATCAGACCAACTCTGTTTCTTCTCTCAGATGTGAATCCTTTTATATTCACATTTATTTGTGTGAAGCCTCAGAGGAGCGAAGAAAATGTTGAGCAATCGTTTATACAGCAACGTATTAACTCAGATTACAGACACACCTGAACTCAACTGGGTTCTTCTGTCTTTGTGGGGACCAATTTGAGTGAGACACCTTGAGAGGGAAGACATTTCAGGATTGTGAGGACATTTAAGGATTGTGAGGACATTTCAGGATTGTGAGGACATTTAAGGATCGTGAGGACATTTCAGGATTGTGAGGACATTTAAGGATCGTGAGGACATTTAAGGATCGTGAGGACATTTAAGGATCGTGAGGACATTTCAGGATTGTGAGGACATTTAAGGATTGTGAGGACATTTCAGGATCGTGAGGACATTTAAGGATCGTGAGGACATTTAAGGATCGTGAGGACATTTAAGGATCGTGAGGACATTTCAGGATCGTGAGGACATTTCAGGATTGTGAGGACATTTAAGGATCGTGAGGACATTTCAGGATCGTGAGGACATTTAAGGATTGTGAGGACATTTCAGGATTGTGAGGACATTTAAGGATCGTGAGGGCATTTAAGGATCGTGAGGACATTTAAGGATCGTGAGGACATTTCAGGATCGTGAGGACATTTCAGGATTGTGAGGACATTTAAGGATTGTGAGGACATTTCAGGATCGTGAGGACATTTAAGGATTGTGAGGACATTTCAGGATTGTGAGGACATTTAAGGATCGTGAGGGCATTTAAGGATTGTGAGGACATTTAAGGATTGTGAGGACATTTAAGGATCGTGAGGACATTTCAGGATTGTGAGGGCATTTCAGGATTGTGAGGACATTTAAGGATCGTGAGGACATTTAAGGATCGTGAGGACATTTAAGGATCGTGAGGACATTTCAGGATTGTGAGGACATTTAAGGATCGTGAGGGCATTTCAGGATCGTGAGGACATTTAAGGATCGTGAGGACATTTAAGGATCGTGAGGACATTTCAGGATCGTGAGGGCATTTCAGGATTGTGAGGACATTTAAGGATCGTGAGGACATTTAAGGATCGTGAGGACATTTAAGAATCGTGAGGACATTTCAGGATTGTGAGGGCATTTCAGGATTGTGAGGACATTTAAGGATTGTGAGGGCATTTAAGGATCGTGAGGACATTTCAGGATCGTGAGGACATTTAAGGATTGTGAGGACATTTCAGGATCGTGAGGACATTTAAGGATCGTGAGGACATTTAAGGATCGTGAGGACATTTCAGGATCGTGAGGACATTTCAGGATCGTGAGGGCATTTAAGGATCGTGAGGACATTTAAGGATCGTGAGGACATTTAAGGATCGTGAGGACATTTCAGGATCGTGAGGACATTTAAGGATCGTGAGGACATTTAAGGATCGTGAGGACATTTCAGGATCGTGAGGACATTTAAGGATCGTGAGGACATTTCAGGATCGTGAGGACATTTAAGGATCGTGAGGACATTTAAGGATTGTGTGGACATTTCAGGATCGTGAGGACATTTCAGGATCGTGAGGACATTTAAGGATCGTGAGGGCATTTAAGGATCGTGAGGACATTTAAGGATCGTGAGGACATTTCAGGATCGTGAGGACATTTAAGGATCGTGAGGACATTTAAGGATCGTGAGGGCATTTAAGGATTGTGAGGACATTTCAGGATTGTGAGGACATTTCAGGATTGTGAGGACATTTAAGGATCGTGAGGACATTTAAGGATCGTGAGGACATTTCAGGATCGTGAGGACATTTAAGGATCGTGAGGGCATTTAAGGATTGTGTGGACCAATGACAGAAACATTGATTAATCATGATGAAAGGTACAGTTTGTGATTCAGAACTTTGTCCAGAACCTGCAGGACTCTGGAGGACCTTGTGTGTCTTTTTGAAGAAGCCCATTGAGTGAAAGGCTCCTGACTCGTCGTCATCAGACTGTTAACTGCTGAACGCTCCGTCGTGGGTTTGAACAACGGCCAGACGGACTTGGCAGCCGTCTCTCGATGGTTATTAATATTCTTAAATGCGTGAGGAAAAACAACTTCCTGTGAGAGAGGGTTGCCATGGCTCCTCAGAGTTGACATCGTCGTCATGGTTTCTGATCAGAAGCCCAACAGCTCTTTATATTCTGGATCTTTGTGTTGGTCTCTGAAACAGGAAGGGTCCCATTGAGGGACACACCAACATGTTTGTGTCTCTGAGGACGTTTCTCATCACAGAAACAACAAACTCTGAGTTGAATGTGATCTATTGTCTTTTTAGTTTTACTCACCTGGAAGCAGAAGTTCATGTTAGAAAGAAAGAAAACATCTGAATGATGATGTATGAGGACGTTACGGTTTACTATATTATAAGAAATATAATAATACCATCATATCATATTCTCTTGTTATAAAATATAACTTTCACATTGAAGTAACATTTATATTTGAATGAAACACACAACATTTAAACATCAGTGATGATGTCATTGGCTGCCTCTTTGTTTTGTGTTGTTTTTGTTGTAAACTCAGTTTTCTGCTGTGGAACCCGGATCTCTTTAACCAGAGATGAGCTCATAAACATCAGGAAACAACTCCACAGGACCACCAACTTTTATTTTACCTTCCATTGAATTACTGGACAATCTAGTGAAAGGTGAGCTCACCTTTACTCCTGCAGTGAAACGCCGTAGGAGAGGCAACGAGCCGGGGATGTTTCTCTTCAACGTGTTCAATGAGCAACAATCTGGATGAACTTCAGCTACTAGTGTTGACAAACAGTGACTTTTCTTCATGAGACCTGGTTCTGTGGAACGATACCGGACTCTAACCTCCAGCTGGCCAACTTTCAGCTGCTCAGCAGGAGCCTCTGTACCACCCATCCCAGTTCCCCCCCATCCCCCACCTCAGTGACGACTCCTCTAAAATCCCAACTTGACTTGTATGCTGTTGTAGGTCCTGATTTTCTTGACCTCAATCAAAAAGTTCCAACTAAGCGGACATTTTTAACACAAGAACCGGCCGGTCCGAGTGGTGAACAGCTGTGTTTGTGTGGCGGTACTTCTGTCTCTTCCTGTTTCTTTCACCTACATTCGCCTGGGTCCTAAGTCCCTCCAGGTACAGCTTCTTATCACCCTCTATGTATAGGGGAGTAACGGTTCACAGAATTCTCGGTTGGGTTCAATACGACACAGTGGTGCCACGGTTCGGTTCGGTTCGGTACGGTACGGTACGGTACGGTTCGGTTCGGTTCGGTACGGTTCGGTTCGGTTCGGTACGTTTTCAATACAGCAAAAAAGCAGAAATGCCAAATCCTCTGGTGAGACTCTCAAGGGGGCGTGTCTGATTTTATTCTCTGTTTGGACTTTTGTTTTCTTTTACAAAGCAGGAATTATGGTCTGGAGCAATGTGCTGGTGAAGGAGTAGTGTCACGGGGCTCAATAGCATGAAGCATGTTGGTACAGCCTGGTTCATCACTCCAGAGTAGAGATATACCTTTAGTCCTGTTTGAATCAGGAGGGAACAGATACCCAAACGCTGAGGGAGAGTTTGTAACCAACATCACATGACTATTCACTACACTGGGCGTGATGGTGCCGTGTAAACAGGAAGTAGATTGGTTGCTTAGTTTAAAACATACGACAGAGTAATAAAGTAGTCTTTAATAATGAAAGGTCGTGTTTGATACTTAAGATCTTCTCTAAAATCTTCCTCTATGAACTCAAACAGACAGTTCATGGAAAGTTTTAGAAGTTTTATTTTTCAGACTTAGTTACAGCGCTGGGGGTCTTGCTCTATCTCTCTCTCTCACCTCATATTTACATTAAATCAACACTTACACACAAAGGTTTACTAGATTATGATCATAAATGTGGTGAACACTCGTCTCTCACTCGTTCCCTCGGTGTCGTTGTTGTTCTCTCTCGTAGCTCTGCTGGAGGCTGAAGTCTCTGTCTACTGGAGAACAATCCATGTTTTGTTCCTTTATAGTTTATGTGTTAACTTGTTGTACATAGTTGTACAGAACAAAATAAACAATAATAAGAAAAGGAAAGTCCTCCGTTTTGTGTCCGTCCTCCCTAAAGCCTCTAACATGTCTTCAGACATCTCCGTAGGTCTGATACCTCCGCTGGACACGCCGCTCACTCATCGCTCCATTAACAGCTGCTTCCTCCGTAATAATACAGACTTTAACTGAACAACAGCTGCTAAAGACAACACGGTCAACAACGCCTCTAATCAGTTGTTCACGTTGAATTAACCTGGTAGTCGATCGGTAATCAAGACTGTTGTCTGTGAACATCCGGGAACAGTCACGTTATATGAGCGTGACGAATCAGGGAAGGACAGCACGGTACGTCGGGTGGGTTGCCATGTGTGACGACCCTCCCACTTGCCAGGCTGTGGGCCTGCTCGCTGATAGTTTCCTGGTGGGAGGAGCTGGGACACTCACCTGCACCAATCAGCCCAGCTGATTGGAACCTCCAGGAAGGCTTAACAGACGGGCCTTCTGGGAGTCTCTCTCTCTCTCTCTCACAGCAGGGTCTGCTGCACCAGCCTCATCAGTTGTGCATTATATGGCAGTTGTGCAGCTAAATAAACTGGTTTTTGGTTTAGATCTCTGTGTGGCCTCCCTTTTTGTTGCCAGCCTTGAGCCAGGTGGTAACAAATGGGGGCTCGTCTGGGATTTTGGAAAGGTTGGTACTAGAAAATTCTTAAATGTAACTTTGTTAAAGGGAGTTTTCTAACCTGCCGTTAGTAGTACAGGCTGGTGAGTCAGTCGGAACCCTTTTCCTGATAGGCATAAGCAATGAGGGGCACTGGCCGTCTCTCATTGACCCTTTTCTTTGTTTGTTTGTTGTTTTGGTGCAGTACGTGGTTAGAGCAATAGCTCGGGGCACTTCCATGACTGTTAACCGGGTTACTGGGTTTTGTGCTTAATTCATCCTGCCACTAACCTGCATGAAGACTAGGGATGAGTTACTCAGCTAGACCTGGTTAGGCAGTTAGTCAGAGGAATTGGGTTCCTTATTTAAATCAGAACTGAAAAAGATGGCTTCCATTGAAGACTTTGTTCAATTTGAGCGCAGTGGCTCCACCAATTTCAGCTATATTTTATTTTTCAAAAGCAATTTAATATTATTCAAACGTATTGTTCGTAATGCGTACCGAACCATGAGCCCCGTACCGAACAGTTCAATACGAATACGCGTATCGTTAGACCCCTAATATAATTTAATTTATTACACTATATTTATCCCTTTATGGGGGACATTTGTCTCTGCCCATCCCTGTATATAGGGAGCAGTGGGCTGCCAATGACAGGCGCCCGGGGAGCGAGGGGTACAGTGTCTCGGGGAGCGAGGGGTACAGTGTCTCGGGGAGCGAGGGGTACAGTGTCTCGGGGAGCGAGGGGTACAGTGTCTCGGTGAGCGAGGGGTACAGTGTCTCGGTGAGCGAGGCGTACAGTGTCTCGGGGAGCGAGGGGTACAGTGTCTCGGGGAGCTAGGGGTTCAGTGTCTCGGTGAGCGAGGCGTACAGTGTCTCGGGGAGCGAGGGGTACAGTGTCTCGGGGAGCTAGGGGTTCAGTGTCTCGGGGAGCGAGGGGTTCAGTGTCTCGGGGAGCGAGGGGTACAGTGTCTCGGGGAGCGAGGGGTACAGTGTCTCGGTGAGCGAGGCGTACAGTGTCTCGGGGAGCGAGGGGTACAGTGTCTCGGGGAGCGAGGGGTACAGTGTCTCGGGGAGCGAGGGGTACAGTGTCTCGGGGAGCGAGGGGTACAGTGTCTCGGTGAGCGAGGGGTACAGTGTCTCGGTGAGCGAGGCGTACAGTGTCTCGGGGAGCGAGGGGTACAGTGTCTCGGGGAGCTAGGGGTTCAGTGTCTCGGTGAGCGAGGCGTACAGTGTCTCGGGGAGCGAGGGGTACAGTGTCTCGGGGAGCTAGGGGTTCAGTGTCTCGGGGAGCGAGGGGTTCAGTGTCTCGGGGAGCGAGGGGTACAGTGTCTCGGGGAGCGAGGGGTACAGTGTCTCGGTGAGCGAGGCGTACAGTGTCTCGGGGAGCGAGGGGTACAGTGTCTCGGGGAGCGAGGGGTTCAGTGTCTCGGGGAGCGAGGGGTTCAGTGTCTCGGGGAGCTTCAGTGTCTCGGGGAGCGAGGGGTTCAGTGTCTCGGGGAGCGAGGGGTACAGTGTCTCGGGGAGCGAGGGGTTCAGTGTCTCGGGGAGCGAGGGGTACAGTGTCTCGGGGAGCGAGGGGTACAGTGTCTCGGGGAGCTAGGGGTTCAGTGTCTCGGGGAGCGAGGGGTTCAGTGTCTCGGGGAGCTTCAGTGTCTCGGGGAGCTAGGGGTTCAGTGTCTCGGGGAGCTAGGGGTTCAGTGTCTCGGGGAGCTAGGGGTTCAGTGTCTCGGGGAGCTAGGGGTACAGTGTCTCGGGGAGCTAGGGGTTCAGTGTCTCGGGGAGCTAGGGGTTCAGTGTCTCGGGGAGCTAGGGGTTCAGTGTCTCGGGGAGCTAGGGGTTCAGTGTCTCGGGGAGCGAGGGGTTCAGTGTCTCGGGGAGCTAGGGGTTCAGTGTCTCGGGGAGCGAGGGGTACAGTGTCTCGGGGAGCTAGGGGTTCAGTGTCTCGGGGAGCGAGGGGTTCAGTGTCTCGGGGAGCGAGGGGTTCAGTGTCTCGGGGAGCTAGGGGTTCAGTGTCTCGGGGAGCGAGGGGTTCAGTGTCTCGGGGAGCGAGGGGTACAGTGTCTCGGGGAGCGAGGGGTACAGTGTCTCGGGGAGCGAGGGGTACAGTGTCTCGGGGAGCTAGGGGTTCAGTGTCTCGGGGAGCGAGGGGTTCAGTGTCTCGGGGAGCGAGGGGTTCAGTGTCTCGGGGAGCGAGGGGTACAGTGTCTCGGGGAGCGAGGGGTACAGTGTCTCGGGGAGCGAGGGGTTCAGTGTCTCGGGGAGCGAGGGGTACAGTGTCTCGGGGAGCGAGGGGTACAGTGTCTCGGGGAGCGAGGGGTTCAGTGTCTCGGGGAGCTAGGGGTTCAGTGTCTCGGGGAGCGAGGGGTTCAGTGTCTCGGGGAGCGAGGGGTACAGTGTCTCGGGGAGCGAGGGGTACAGTGTCTCGGGGAGCGAGGGGTACAGTGTCTCGGGGAGCTAGGGGTTCAGTGTCTCGGGGAGCGAGGGGTTCAGTGTCTCGGGGAGCGAGGGGTACAGTGTCTCGGGGAGCGAGGGGTACAGTGTCTCGGGGAGCTAGGGGTTCAGTGTCTCGGGGAGCGAGGGGTTCAGTGTCTCGGGGAGCTTCAGTGTCTCGGGGAGCGAGGGGTTCAGTGTCTCGGGGAGCGAGGGGTACAGTGTCTCGGGGAGCGAGGGGTACAGTGTCTCGGGGAGCGAGGGGTACAGTGTCTCGGGGAGCTTCAGTGTCTCGGGGAGCTAGGGGTTCAGTGTCTCGGGGAGCGAGGGGTACAGTGTCTCGGGGAGCTAGGGGTACAGTGTCTCGGGGAGCGAGGGGTACAGTGTCTCGGGGAGCTAGGGGTTCAGTGTCTCGGGGAGCTAGGGGTACAGTGTCTCGGGGAGCGAGGGGTTCAGTGTCTCGGGGAGCTAGGGGTTCAGTGTCTCGGGGAGCGAGGGGTACAGTGTCTCGGGGAGCTAGGGGTACAGTGTCTCGGGGAGCGAGGGGTACAGTGTCTTGCTCAGGGACACTTCGATGACACATGACACGTCCCAGTCAAGGATTGAACCTTCGACCTTGCGGTTCCATGATATGAAACCAGCCTTTGTCTCCTCTCTGTGTGATTCTTCAGGTTGAATTCTGATTAAATTCAGGAGAGATAAGTGAAAAAGTGCAGCGCTGCATCGGTTCGTCATGTGACATCTGAGACTAACAAACATTCATATATTCCAATTAGACGAGTTCCACTCTGATGATTCCTCTGTTTTACATTTCTGTTTGTGTCGGCACATTAACTCTTTTTCTTTAATTGACCAAAAACCATCAGATATTCTGCTGTTTGTAAAGAGGAGCTGAGTCCTGAATACAGATTCAAACAAAGAGACAGACAATAAGTTACAGTCTGAGCTTTAAATAAAGTCCTCCAGGTGTCCAACAGCTGGACGTTCACCTCCAGATGTGTCCAACAAACAGACTTCAGAGACAAGGAAGGGCTGGTTAGAGACGGTCTATAGTTAGTGTGACATCACACTGTGAGGTCACTGCGTGTTGATATCACTTTGTTAAAAGTTATTTACATTATTTAAACTGTTGAGAGTAAACATTTGAATTTTGTGGCGTTTAATTCATATTATTCCTGTTTTATTAACATTAGTCCTATTTTTAGGAATAGAAACTTGTAATAAGTTCTAATTATTTGAGAAGTTTTAATATTATGAGAATGTGAATTGTAAAACAAAGTCATAAAACTATGAGAATTAGGTCAAATTTTAATAAAATAAAGTTGATGTGTTTTTAAATAAATTATAATATAAAGTTGTAATTTTATGAAATAAAATTAAAAAAAATAAATCAACACATTTTAATTAATGTGATTATAGAATTGTAATCATTATTAGTCTTAATTAGAAATCATATTTCAAATATTGAAAATAAATTCAGGAAAAATTCATTGTGAGGATGAAAATCAGCAGATGGATGATTTGGGTTCACTAGTGATCAGTCAGTGTGTCGTCCTCTGAAGTCTTCAGAGTGTTATTGAGTGTCTGTATTAAAGTCCTCCTCACATGTGACAGTGGTCTTCAGACTGAAGGACAGAATCAAACAGTGACAGCCTATCATTTAATCTGGAGCAGAGAGACGAAGACGAGTGAAGCTGTGTGGGCTCGTCTGAACGCTTGCTCATGGCAGCCAACAATTATCACATTTCAAGGAAATGTCAGTGATGCCTCGGAGACCGAGCTGCTGTTCACCTCCAGCTTCAAGCTTCTTTTGAACAACTTTATTGAGACAATTATACAAGTTTAAAATACTGATTATTAACACAGCAGGGAGACGAGAGGAAGTCATAAAAGAGCTCAAACATTGTTTGAACAGTCAGCTCTACTATATATGTAAATACACTCACCGGCCACTTTATTAGGTACACCTTGATAGTACCGGGTTGGACCCCTTTGCCTTCAGAACCTCCTTAATTCTTCGTAGCATAGATTCAACACGGTGTTGGAAACGTTCCTCACATGTTGCTCCATATTGACACGATGGCATCACATCCATGATGAGAATCTCCTGTTCCACCACATCACAAAGGTGCTCTACTGGATTGAGATCCTGTGACTGTGGAGGAACCAGGTTGAGATGATTAGAGCTTTGTGACATCAGAAGATGGGTCCACTGTGGTCATAAAGGGACGGACATGGTCAGCAACAATACTCAGGGAGGCCGTAGTGTTTAAACAATGCTCAGTTGGTACGAAGGGGCCCAAAGTGTGCCAAGAAAATATCCCCCCCACCAGTACACCAGCAGCAGCAGCCTCAACCGTTGATACAAGGCAGGATGGATCCGTGCTTCATGTTGTTTACGACACATTGTGACCCACCATCTGAATGTGGCAGCTGAAATGGAGACTCATCAGACCAGGCAACGTTTTTAATCTTCTATTGTCACATGTTGGTGAGCCTGTGAGCCTGTAGCCTCAGTGTCCTGTTGTTAGCTGACAGGAGGGGCCCCCGGTGGGGTCTTCTGCTGCTGTAGCCCGTCTGCTTCAAGGGTCCACGTGTTGTGCGTTCAGAGATGGTGTTCTGCAGACCTTGGTTGTAACGAGTGGTTATTTGAGTTACTGTTGCTTCTATCATCTCCATCCACTCTGCCCATTCTCCTCTGACCTCTGACACCAACGAGGCATCGTCCACACCACTGCCGCTCACTGGATATCTTCTCTTTAGGACCGTTCTCTGTGAACCCTAGAGATGGTTGTGGGTGAACATCCCGGTAGATCAGCAGTTTGAAATACTCAGACCAGCCCGTCTGGCACCAACAACCATGCCACGTTCAAAGTCACTTAAATCCCCGTTCTTCCCCCTTCAGCAAGTCCTCTTCCCCACGTCTAGAGGCCTAAAGGCATTGAGTTGCTGCCATCTGATTGGCTGATTAGCTATTTGTGTTAACAGGCAATTGAACAGGTGTGCCTAATAAAGTGGCCGGTGAGTGTACACTGGAAATAGTGGCAGCACAGCAATCAGAGGCAGAGTCTGTTCTGCAGGTTTCAGGATCTTTAATTAAACACACTTCAAGAAACACAAAGCAACAGAAAAGCGAGCTCAGTCCAGATCTATATCACAAAACTACATAAACTAAACTAGTTCAGCCGGGCCTAGACCACTTACAGGTCTCAACTTCCTCCAACCCTGGAGCTCTTAGGAGCGACTCCTCCTCCTGCAGCATGTTCTCACTGATCAGCTTTCCTGCTTCACCTTTATTCATGTCCCTGATAAGGAGATCAGCTCCAGGTGTGTCTCCTCCCACACCTGATCCCAAGGCTCTACTGAAGGAGTGGGTGGAGCCTCTAATTACTCTGGACCTCAGCTCCTTACAATATACTGTATATACAAAGAGATATATTAAAGAGAACGTTTAAATAAAGATGACACACTTAAACCCTTAGTCCTGTCTAACATTAACTCAACATAACGTTGACAGACTTTAACCTCAGTCCTGTCTAACTTTAATAAAGATGTTGATCAGCATCCCGTCAGTGTTAAAACCAGCAGCCATGAGTTTCCTCTCATATGTTGGACAGATTAAAGATCGACAGAGACTGAAGAGTCTTCTCTTCTTGTCTCTTTCAGATTATCAGACACACAGGTGGTGTCCTGCTCTCAATCCGTCCTCAAACATCCGTCCAGTTGCAGCAGGAAACATCTGTCCTGATTGCTTTTTTGTAAGACTGATTAACAACATAAATCCTCCACCTTGTGTGAGTGTAACGTCTGAGGATCAAAGTAAATCCTTCACCCTCAATCCACTGCTTCCAGATCCCCCATGACTGCACACAACACCCCCCCCCACACACACACACACACACTCACACACATACCCACACACACACACACACTCACACACATACCCACACACACACACACACTCACACACATACCCACACACACACACACACTCACACACATACCCACACACACACACACACTCACACACATACCCACATACACACACACACTCACACACATACCCACACACACACACACACTCACACACATACCCACACACACACACACAATCACGCACACACACACACACAACACCCCCCCCCACACACACACAACACCCCCCCCCCACACACACACACTCACACACATACCCACACACACACACGCACACATACACACAATCACGCACACACACACACAACACCCCCCCCCCCACACACACACAACACCCCCCCACACACACACACACACTCACACACATACCCACACACACACACACAATCACGCACACGCACACACACACACACAACACCCCCCCCCCCACACACACACACTCACACACATACCCACACACACACACACACACACACACGCACACATACACACAATCATATATACCATGATAATGACTCCTATTCACTGTCTGGCGTGTCTGTTCACAGCGGTATATATTAGTGCTGGGCAACGAGTACAATTTTTTATCGCGATTAATCGCATGATTTTTTTGCAATTAATCGCGATTAACATTTGTTATGTGCAAAGTTCAATAATGAATTCTAAAGTAGTGTATTGTGCACTTTTATTTTTAAAGTACTGCTATATGAACTAAAGGTCAATAACATTTGGTTTGTAAACACTTTAAACACATCAGGTTCTTGTTAACAGCAGTATTCCCTTTACACAGTAGTTATAACACAGTTATAATGATTCTGATAATAGATATTCAGCCGGTGTTCATAACTTTATCTTCATGTGTAAGAGATGATATTTAAATATAAACCTTGAAAACTGTAAACCTATCTACGTCATGTTTTATGTTTGTTAAATTCTCAGTAGTGATAACTAAATGATATGATTATTATACATATTACAAACAAAACACTTTAAAAACTCTAACAAATAATTTAAATGAATCATTTATTTTTGTGGTATTTTGGTCAGACACATATTTAACGCTGATTACCGTAATATGTGTGGTATTTGTTATAAATGTACGTTGGTACATAGAGGGTGATAAGAAGCTGTACATGGAGGGACTTAGGACCCAGGGGAGTGTAGGTGAAGGAAACAGGAAGAGACGGAAGAGACGCCACACAAACAGCTGTTCACCGCTCGCTGACGGTTCTTCGTTAACGTGCGATAAAATAATTGTCGGCGTTAATTAATGAATGCGTTAACGCGATAATAACGCGTTAACTTGCCCAGCACTTGACTCTACTTCTCTCTTGATTTATTACCTCAGTAAACATTGTAAACATGAGTTTATGGTCTCAATCTCTAGTTTCAAGTCTTCTTCAATACAGCATGATGTTCATTTAGTACATTATGGTCCATTTAGAGTCAAACAGACCATAAAGCAGGGGATGCTTTAGGGGCGGGGCTACACAGTGATTGACAGGTCTCTACCAGAGACGTATACGGCGTCTCTACGTCACTCCTCCTCAGTCCAGATGTGGTCACTTCCTGTTCACTGGCTGCAAAAACCCAACATGGTGACGGCCAAAACGCTGAAACTCGAGACTTCAAAACATTAGTCTACAAACTGATGAGAGACGTCGTCATGGCGACGTCCACTTCTGAATTATCATCTATTACATAAATATAATAATACTCTCTCAGATCCTCACTGCTGACAGACTACAACACTGTGTGTGTGTGTGTGTGTGTGTGTGTGTGTGTGTGTGTGTGTGTTGTTCCCATGCCCTCTGCATTCCTGTTTCAGATCCCAGAAGTGTTTTGTTGGGGTCTTGTATTTATTTTTAATCCCCCAACATGAAGTCCAGGATGTCCAGACACACACACACACACACACACACACAAACACACACACACACACACACACACAGACACACACACACACACACACACACACACACACACACACACACACACACAGACACACACACACACACACACACACACACACACACACAGACACACACACACACACACACACACACACACACAGACACACACACACACAAACTCACACACACACTCACACACACACACACATATACACACACACACACACACAGACACACACACACACACACACAGACACACACACACACACACACACACACACACACAGACACACACACACACACACACACACACACAGACACACACACAGACACACTATGAAACTAACAGCTGACATATGAAGCAATAAGAAAAACAGACACAATATTGCAAAATACTCAAAAACGTACGAAAGTATAAAAGTGAGATTTAAGACCATGCACAGAAGAAGTCTGAACCACATGGAGACCAAAAACAAACAATAAGTTTCTTTTAAAATCCAAACGTAGCTAAAGATAAATCATGCTCCGTAATTCTTCGACATCCCATAATCATCATCAAGAACCAGGAAGTATAGAGAATTAATGAGATCAGACGTGTCGCTGTGAATATTCATGACACCCATCAGGGCTCACCGAGGCTCACCAGGGTTAAGTTAGGCTAAGTTTCCCTCTGCTACCAGTGTTTGTGCTAAGCTAAGCTGAACATGTGGTGTGTCACAGCCCCGTTGAGCTGGATCTAAGAACCAGACAGGAAGTGGTTGAGGTCTCCAGTTCCCACGAAGTTCAAAGATGATCTGAGATCAGCTCTGAAAGGAGTCGCTGCTCATTAGTTTAGATAACGCTGACCTCTGACCTCTGGCACAAATTTTTTCCAAACTCTATGAAGTCAGCAGCAAAGAAGTGAAGCTCCCAGCATGCATTGCACCAGACCACATACTGGATGACTTCATTAATGTAGATGTGGTCTTGGTATCAGATTGTTTTTATGAACATGAATTTAATCCAAATCTTTTGAACTCTGGTTTTCAGATTTGTGTCACATTTTAGTGTTTTTAGCCAAATCTTTTAACTGTTGTTTTGAATTGTCTCTAATTTGTTTTTGGGCTCCAAAGTTTTATGATTGTACCTGAATATTCTCTATTCAGGCATTTCTAGTTGGATATAGAAAACCTATGTTTTTCATGTTCGATGAAGATACAGGAATATATATATATATGATTAGATTTGAAAACTTTATTTATCCCCAGTGGGTAAACTCAGTTGCCACCAAAAACTCATACAGGCAACAATAGACACAGTCCACAGTGCACAACAGACAAAAACACATTACAAAGAATAAATAACACCAGAAAATGCCATATGAAACATGATTGACATCAGAAAGATGCTAAATCTAAAAACCACATCTAAAGGTGTTCATTAAAAAATGTAACAGCTGCTGGAACGAAAGAGCTTCTGAGTGGTTCAGTAGAACACTGAGGCCTCCTGAGTCTCTCACTGAGAGCTTCTGAGTGGTTCAGTAGAACACTGAGGCCTCCTGAGTCTCTCACTGAGAGCTTCTGAATGGTTCAGTAGAACACTGAGGCCTCCTGTGTCTCTCACTGAGAGCTTCTGAATGGTTCAGTAGAACACTGAGGCCTCCTGAGTCTCTCACAACACCTTCACAGGAAACAATTGTTTTTAACCTGGCCTTGTTCTCTGTTCTACAGTGACCTCTAGTGAGTCCGGGGTTAGGCCAACCAGTAAGCCAGCCTCTCTGATCTTATTGATCACAGTGATGCCCCCCCTTTACTGTCCAGATAGACCCCGAGATATTGATATGATTGGACAATTTCTATTTGCTGACCCTTAATCAACACTGGGGAGACCTCCTCTTTCTTTCTGAAATCAATAACCAACTCTTTGGTCTTTCCAACATTTAGTTTAAAAAGATGTTCATCACACCAGCTGACAAAAGATTCAGCTGTATGAAGTGAGAATAGAAAGGGGATTAAACTGTTCCCTGTGGTGCTCCAGTTTTAGTTCAGATAGTGTCAGACAGTTTTTTATCAAGCCTGACAAACTGTGGTCGAGACAAAAGGTAATCCAAAACCAAAGCAATAATTGTATTGTGCAGTTTAAAAGTCATACGTTTTTTAGCTAAAAGCTGTGGTTGGATTGTATTAAAAGCACTGGAAAAGTCAAAGAACATGATCCTAACAGAGCTGATGACTATAAATACCGTGGAGCATAAAAAGTAGTGCATCGTCTACCAACACACCCTTCATCTCTGAAGACTGAGACCTGTCTACTCAGGTGACCCAGGACAACCCTCTCAGAACACTTCATCATGTGTTACGTCAGGTCTCAGGTCTACAGGTCTCAGGTCTACAGGTCTCAGGTCTACAGGTCCACAGGTCTCAGGTTAATAAGACTGTGACTCCTCACACGGTGTTTCTTTGGGATTGGAACTAAACAAGATGTTTTCCACATTACTGGAATGTCTGATGAAGACAGAGACAAGGAAAAGATAAAAAACTTGATATAAACTTAATAATATATATATACAGTATATATATATATATATATATATATTATTGTGGATTCCCATAAATTGTACCAGAATATTTAGTTGATGTTTTTACAGAATATTTAGTTGATGTTTTTAAAGTTTATTTTTTCTTCTTTGTACTGAACAAATGCTTTCATTCATTATTTTATATTTCCGACATAAAGAGACATTTAAAACAATAAAGACTTTGTAGCAGTTATTTATTGGTTTATTTGATACGGGACAGTGCACATTAATAAAAACATTGCTGTAAATGCGCCAGAGTTAGCCAAGAGGCTATTTTTCATCTGTAGTCCCAAGGCAGATGTTATTTATGGTTTAAAAAAAACAAGCGCTGTCATTGGCTGTAAATCCTCGTCCCAGCATGCAACAGCTTTCATTAGGACGTGATGTCATCAAAAGCAAACAGCAGTAAAACAATGACATTAAGACGAACAGAGAACTAACAGATGAATCTGATGAGATGTAAACAGTTATTATTTATTATACATTATCAAAGCTTTGTGATGGTGACAATAGCAGCATCAACACATTCTTATGAATTATGCAGATCAGTTATTGCTGCTAGTGATTCTTCTCATCTGGAGTTAATTATGTAAATGAGCCGGAGGCCTTGTCAGACAATCTACTCTTCTTCTTCTTCTCTCCTGAAATCATGTTCAAACAAACAAGTGATGACAATCTGATGAAAAAAGACTTCAGATGTGTCGGCTTCATCCATCATCATCATCATGCAGGTAGTGAACAGAGTACCTGAACAGGTAGTGAACAGAGTACCTGAGCAGGTAGTGAACAGAGTACTTGAGCATGTAGAGTACAGAGTACCTGAACAGGTAGTGAACAGAGTACCTGAGCAGGTAGTGAACAGAGTACCTGAGCAGGTAGTGAACAGAGTACCTGAGCAGGTAGTGAACAGAGTACCTGAACAGGTAGTGAACAGAGTACCTGAACAGGTAGTGAACAGAGTACCTGAGCAGGTAGTGAACAGAGTACTTGAGCATGTAGAGTACAGAGTACCTGAACAGGTAGTGAACAGAGTACCTGAGCAGGTAGTGAACAGAGTACCTGAGCAGGTAGTGAACAGAGTACCTGAACAGGTAGTGAACAGAGTACCTGAGCAGGTAGTGAACAGAGTACCTGAGCAGGTAGTGAACAGAGTACCTGAACAGGTAGTGAACAGAGTACCTGAGCAGGTAGTGAACAGAGTACCTGAGCAGGTAGTGAACAGAGTACCTGAGCAGGTAGTGAACAGAGTACCTGAACAGGTAGTGAACAGAGTACCTGAACAGGTAGTGAACAGAGTACCTGAGCAGGTAGTGAACAGAGTACTTGAGCATGTAGAGTACAGAGTACCTGAACAGGTAGTGAACAGAGTACCTGAGCAGGTAGTGAACAGAGTACCTGAGCAGGTAGTGAACAGAGTACCTGAACAGGTAGTGAACAGAGTACCTGAGCAGGTAGTGAACAGAGTACCTGAGCAGGTAGTGAACAGAGTACCTGAACAGGTAGTGAACAGAGTACCTGAGCAGGTAGTGAACAGAGTACCTGAACAGGTAGTGAACAGAGTACCTGAGCAGGTAGTGAACAGAGTACCTGAGCAGGTAGTGAACAGAGTACCTGAGCATGTAGAGTACAGAGTACCTGAACAGGTAGTGAACAGAGTACCTGAGCAGGTAGTGAACAGAGTACCTGAACAGGTAGTGAACAGAGTACCTGAGCATGTAGAGTACAGAGTACCTGAACAGGTAGTGAACAGAGTACCTGAACAGGTAGTGAACAGAGTACCTGAGCAGGTAGTGAACAGAGTACCTGAGCATGTAGAGTACAGAGTACCTGAACAGGTAGTGAACAGAGTACCTGAACAGGTAGTGAACAGAGTACCTGAGCAGGTAGTGAACAGAGTACCTGAGCATGTAGAGTACAGAGTACCTGAACAGGTAGTGAACAGAGTACCTGAGCAGGTAGTGAACAGAGTACCTGAGCAGGTAGTGAACAGAGTACCTGAGCATGTAGAGTACAGAGTACCTGAACAGGTAGTGAACAGAGTACCTGAACAGGTAGAGAACAGAGTACCTGAACAGGTAGTGAACAGAGTACCTGAACAGGTAGAGAACAGAGTACCTGAACAGGTAGTGAACAGAGTACCTGAACAGGTAGTGAACAGAGTACCTGAGCAGGTAGTGAACAGAGTACCTGAGCATGTAGAGTACAGAGTACCTGAACAGGTAGTGAACAGAGTACCTGAACAGGTAGTGAACAGAGTACCTGAGCAGGTAGTGAACAGAGTACCTGAGCATGTAGAGTACAGAGTACCTGAACAGGTAGTGAACAGAGTACCTGAGCAGGTAGTGAACAGAGTACCTGAGCATGTAGAGTACAGAGTACCTGAACAGGTAGTGAACAGAGTACCTGAACAGGTAGTGAACAGAGTACCTGAGCAGGTAGTGAACAGAGTACCTGAGCATGTAGAGTACAGAGTACCTGAACAGGTAGTGAACAGAGTACCTGAGCAGGTAGAGAACAGAGTACCTGAGCATGTAGAGTACAGAGTACCTGAACAGGTAGTTTCATAGGCAGTATAGTATAGTACTCAGTATATCTAACATGTCAGATGAGGTTTGTTTTCATGTAGATGCTCTTGATGACATCATCAGGTGAATACTAGCAGCAGATTTTTTTTTTTCAAATTTTTTTTACCTTTTAAATCTGCATTAGTGTAAAAATAAAAGCCTCTTACAGCCTCAAATGAAAATCCTCTGAGTGTTTGAGCTGCAGCCAACAGACTGTTCAGGTATCAGTTCTGAATCAGAGGCCTGATGATGATGATGAATCCCCCCCCCCCACACACAGTTTCTTGGCACGCCCACTATTTAACTAAAGAGATGAATATTTGAGTAGATGATTGAGAGCTGAACTCTCCTTTTATTCTGATAGTTTGAAGGTGCATGTGTGGATGTAGATAAATCCTGATTCTTTATCCATTGGGACTAATATATGAAATGTATCAGAGAGCAGGTTTGAGGTGAGCTCACGTAGAGCAGCTTAAAGCATGAAATCCACTGTGAGTGGGAAGCACTCTGCAGCATGTTGCGGTATAAATAGTGCTCGCAGTGGAAGTGGACTGCAGGATAGCGAGGCGGCAGCAGCATTAGAAGCATATTAAGTGCAGCAGAAGCAGATAAGCTCCAACAGATGTGTTTGGGTGTTGACATTGTTTGTATTTGCAATCTGATGGATCAAAATGTTTCACTCCACTAATAGGCTTTTATTTTTGTACATTTTGGATTTACCCCCCCCTCCTCACGCCCCCCCGGACTGGATGTAAAGACACTCAATTATTTTAAAGGACCAGACTGCCTCTTTTTGTCAGAATTGAAAAATTCTACGTCAGCATTCTTCACAACAAAGTCAAAACAAAGTAATATTTGCTGGATAAACAGTATTACTCTATGTAATGTATTATCTCACTTGTTAACACATAATGCTTTTGAAATGTTTCCATGGAAACTGCAATAAAACTACAAACTAAACCATGAAAAAAACACAAAGAAGCTGAAGTAGACTGACGTTTGTCCGACTCATCCTGCAAGAAAAGATAAGTGAAGGTGGACCTGAAGCTCTCAGCAGCACATCCTTTACAGGACGTTATCTAGAAGAAATGACTTCCCTCAACAGTTGGTCTGCTGACATTACAGTGAGTCGCCTTACGTCTGACAGCACTGAGAGGAAGAAGACCACAGAGACACAAAAAACATCCATGTGTCCCCTCAGAGGATCTTTGTCTTCTTAAGCTCTCGTAGCTGCACATTTCACACTTTGAGTCTGTAGTTCAAACTGTAAGAGATGAAGAAGTCATTAAACGGGTAATTAGAACAAACTGATGCTAAAACATTTGAGACAACTGGAAATATCAGTTAGGCACTAAACATTGGAGATATTGGACATAAGCTGCACTGAAACTATAATATAGCTATTATATTTTCTAGTATGTGTCGAACTTATATTTTCTGAAGCTTTATCTGTGCTTCTCGCCCAGTTGTCTCCAATATTTTGGCATCAGTTAGCTAAACAATCCCGATTCCACCTGTAGAAGATGTAAGACCCCCCCATTGGACTCTACACTCAGAGACATGTTAACATGGTGCACTGTCCACAGAGACATGATACTGGACCCCCTTTGCTAATTCCATCATCTTCTTACACCAGAATACCTTCTTGTATATTTTTATCCAAAACAGGATTTGATACAGAATTGCAGATTTCTGTGTTTCACATTTGATATTGTGGTATTATCTGATGTAAATGATATATTGTGTTTATGTATCTGCAGCAGCAGCAGATTATCTCTGAGCAGAATGAGACAAATATCAACAGCACGGTTTGTGTTGATGAAGAGATTTGTATATGAGCGTGTGTATATGAGTGTGTATGTGTGTGTGTGTGTGTGTGTGTGTGTATATGAGTGAGTGTGTATATGCGTGTGTGTGTGTGTGTACAGAGATGTTTGTGAGGCTTTGATGTGGGTGAGGAGGCCTCAGGGCTCCTCAGTCAGAGGGGGGGGGGGGGGGTGCCAAAATAAAAATGCACGGAGGCTCGGAGACATTACATAAGCACTTAGCTGCATGAATACTCCTCAAATACCTGGCATTAGAGGAGCCTAATCTGCTTACAGAGACATTATGGGATGCACTCTGCTGCTGTGACAGGTGTCTCTGCATTAGGATGAAGATTATCGTGGCTCGGATGCTGCACTCATCTTCAATAACAGACAGACAGGAGCTGTGGGGGGACCATTTAATCCACATCTGAGATTCACAAAGATACACCAACAATACCAGTCTTCACGACACATGACTACACATGACTATACTTCACTAAACATCACTATACTTCACTACACATCACTATACTTCACTAGATATCACTATACATCACTAAACATCACTATACATCACTAAATATCACTATACTTCACTAGATATCACTATACATCACTAGATATCACTATACTTCACTAGATATCACTATACTTCACTACACATCACTATACATCACTAGATATCACTATACATCACTAAACATCACTATACATCACTAGATATCACTATACTTCACTAGATATCACGATACATCACTAGATATCACTATACATCACTAGATATCACTATACTTCACTAGATATCACTATACTTCACTAAACATCACTATACATCACTAGATATCACTAGATATCACTATACTTCACTAGACATCACTACACATCACTATACTTCACTAGATATCACTACACATCACTATACTTCACTAGACATCACTACACTTCACTACACATCACTATACTTCACTAGATATCACTATACTTCACTAGACATCACTACACTTCACTATACTTCACTACACATCACTATACTTCACTAGATATCACTATACTTCACTAAACATCACTATACATCACTATACTTCACTACACATCACTATACTTCACTAGATATCACTATACTTCACTAGATATCACTACACATCACTATACTTCACTAGACATCACTATACTTCACTAAACATCACTATACTTCACTATACTTCACTACACATCACTATACTTCACTAGATATCACTATACTTCACTAAACATCACTATACATCACTACACACCACTATACTTCACTACACATCACTATACTTCACTAGATATCACTATACTTCACTAAACATCACTATACATCACTATACTTCACTACACATCACTATACTTCACTAGATATCACTATACTTCACTAGATATCACTACACATCACTATACTTCACTAGACATCACTATACTTCACTAAACATCACTATACTTCACTACACATCACTATACTTCACTAGATATCACTATACTTCACTAAACATCACTATACATCACTACACATCACTACACTTCACTAAACATCACTATACATCACTAAACATCACTATACATCACTACACATCACTATACTTCACTAAACATCACTATACTTCACTAAACATCACTATACATCACTACACATCACTACACTTCACTAAACATCACTATACATCACTAAACATCACTATACATCACTACACATCACTATACTTCACTAGATATCACTATACATCACTAGACATCACTATACATCACTAGATATCACTATACTTCACTAGATATCACTATACATCACTAGATATCACTATACTTCACTAGATATCACTATACTTCACTACACATCACTATACATCACTAGATATCACTATACATCACTAGATATCACTATACATCACTATACTTCACTAAACATCACTATACATCACTAAACATCACTATACTTCACTAAACATCACTATACTTCACTAAACATCACTATACTTCACTAGATATCACTATACTTCACTAAACATCACTATACATCACTACACATCACTATACTTCACTAGACATCACTATACTTCACTAAACATCACTATACATCACTATACTTCACTACACATCACTATACTTCACTAGATATCACTATACTTCACTAGATATCACTACACATCACTATACTTCACTAGACATCACTATACTTCACTAAACATCACTATACTTCACTATACTTCACTACACATCACTATACTTCACTAGATATCACTATACTTCACTAAACATCACTATACATCACTACACATCACTACACTTCACTAAACATCACTATACATCACTACACATCACTATACATCACTAAACATCACTATACTTCACTAAACATCACTATACATCACTACACATCACTATACTTCACTAGATATCACTATACTTCACTAAACATCACTATACATCACTACACATCACTATACTTCACTAGATATCACTACACATCACTATACTTCACTAGACATCACTATACTTCACTAAACATCACTACACTTCACTATACTTCACTACACATCACTATACTTCACTAGATATCACTATACATCACTACACATCACTACACTTCACTACACATCACTATACTTCACTACACATCACTATACTTCACTAGATATCACTATACTTCACTAAACATCACTATACATCACTACACATCACTATACTTCACTAAACATCACTATACATCACTACACATCACTACACTTCACTAAACATCACTATACATCACTAAACATCACTATACTTCACTAAACATCACTATACTTCACTAAACATCACTATACATCACTACACATCACTATACTTCACTAGATATCACTATACATCACTAGACATCACTATACATCACTAGATATCACTATACTTCACTAGATATCACTATACATCACTAGATATCACTATACTTCACTAGATATCACTATACTTCACTACACATCACTATACATCACTAGATATCACTATACATCACTAGATATCACTATACATCACTATACTTCACTAAACATCACTATACATCACTAAACATCACTATACTTCACTAAACATCACTATACTTCACTAAACATCACTATACTTCACTAGATATCACTATACTTCACTAAACATCACTATACATCACTACACATCACTATACTTCACTAGACATCACTATACTTCACTAAACATCACTACACTTCACTATACTTCACTACACATCACTATACTTCACTAGATATCACTATACTTCACTAAACATCACTATACATCACTATACTTCACTACACATCACTATACTTCACTAGATATCACTATACTTCACTAGATATCACTACACATCACTATACTTCACTAGACATCACTATACTTCACTAAACATCACTATACTTCACTATACTTCACTAGATATCACTATACTTCACTAAACATCACTATACATCACTACACATCACTACACTTCACTAAACATCACTATACATCACTACACATCACTATACATCACTAAACATCACTATACTTCACTAAACATCACTATACATCACTACACATCACTATACTTCACTAGATATCACTATACTTCACTAAACATCACTATACATCACTACACATCACTATACTTCACTAGATATCACTACACATCACTATACTTCACTAGACATCACTATACTTCACTAAACATCACTACACTTCACTAGATATCACTATACATCACTACACATCACTATACTTCACTAGATATCACTACACATCACTATACTTCACTAGACATCACTATACTTCACTACACATCACTATACTTCACTAGATATCACTATACATCACTACACATCACTACACTTCACTACACATCACTATACTTCACTACACATCACTATACTTCACTAAACATCACTATACATCACTACACATCACTATACATCACTACACATCACTACACTTCACTAAACATCACTATACATCACTACACATCACTATACATCACTACACATCACTATACTTCACTACACATCACTATACTTCACTACACATCACTATACTTCACTAAACATCACTATACATCACTACACATCACTATACATCACTACACATCACTACACTTCACTAAACATCACTATACATCACTACACATCACTACACTTCACTAAACATCACTATACATCACTACACATCACTATACTTCACTAAACATCACTATACATCACTACACATCACTATACATCACTACACATCACTACACTTCACTAAACATCACTACACTTCACTATACTTCACTACACATCACTATACTTCACTACACATCACTATACTTCACTAAACATCACTATACATCACTACACATCACTATACATCACTACACATCACTACACTTCACTAAACATCACTATACATCACTACACATCACTATACATCACTACACATCACTATACTTCACTAGATATCACTACACATCACTATACTTCACTAGATATCACTATACTTCACTACACATCACTATACTTCACTAGATATCACTATACATCACTACACATCACTACACTTCACTACACATCACTATACTTCACTACACATCACTATACTTCACTAGATATCACTATACTTCACTAAACATCACTATACATCACTACACATCACTATACTTCACTAAACATCACTATACATCACTACACATCACTACACTTCACTAAACATCACTATACATCACTAAACATCACTATACTTCACTAAACATCACTATACTTCACTAAACATCACTATACATCACTACACATCACTATACTTCACTAGATATCACTATACATCACTAGACATCACTATACATCACTAGATATCACTATACTTCACTAGATATCACTATACATCACTAGATATCACTATACTTCACTAGATATCACTATACTTCACTACACATCACTATACATCACTAGATATCACTATACATCACTAGATATCACTATACATCACTATACTTCACTAAACATCACTATACATCACTAAACATCACTATACTTCACTAAACATCACTATACTTCACTAAACATCACTATACTTCACTAGATATCACTATACTTCACTAAACATCACTATACATCACTACACATCACTATACTTCACTAGACATCACTATACTTCACTAAACATCACTACACTTCACTATACTTCACTACACATCACTATACTTCACTAGATATCACTATACTTCACTAAACATCACTATACATCACTATACTTCACTACACATCACTATACTTCACTAGATATCACTATACTTCACTAGATATCACTACACATCACTATACTTCACTAGACATCACTATACTTCACTAAACATCACTATACTTCACTATACTTCACTAGATATCACTATACTTCACTAAACATCACTATACATCACTACACATCACTACACTTCACTAAACATCACTATACATCACTACACATCACTATACATCACTAAACATCACTATACTTCACTAAACATCACTATACATCACTACACATCACTATACTTCACTAGATATCACTATACTTCACTAAACATCACTATACATCACTACACATCACTATACTTCACTAGATATCACTACACATCACTATACTTCACTAGACATCACTATACTTCACTAAACATCACTACACTTCACTAGATATCACTATACATCACTACACATCACTATACTTCACTAGATATCACTACACATCACTATACTTCACTAGACATCACTATACTTCACTACACATCACTATACTTCACTAGATATCACTATACATCACTACACATCACTACACTTCACTACACATCACTATACTTCACTACACATCACTATACTTCACTAAACATCACTATACATCACTACACATCACTATACATCACTACACATCACTACACTTCACTAAACATCACTATACATCACTACACATCACTATACATCACTACACATCACTATACTTCACTACACATCACTATACTTCACTACACATCACTATACTTCACTAAACATCACTATACATCACTACACATCACTATACATCACTACACATCACTACACTTCACTAAACATCACTATACATCACTACACATCACTACACTTCACTAAACATCACTATACATCACTACACATCACTATACTTCACTAAACATCACTATACATCACTACACATCACTATACATCACTACACATCACTACACTTCACTAAACATCACTACACTTCACTATACTTCACTACACATCACTATACTTCACTACACATCACTATACTTCACTAAACATCACTATACATCACTACACATCACTATACATCACTACACATCACTACACTTCACTAAACATCACTATACATCACTACACATCACTATACATCACTACACATCACTATACTTCACTAGATATCACTACACATCACTATACTTCACTAGATATCACTATACTTCACTAAACATCACTATACATCACTACACATCACTATACATCACTACACATCACTATACTTCACTAGATATCACTATACTTCACTAAACATCACTATACATCACTATACATCACTACACATCACTATACTTCACTAGATATCACTACACATCACTACACATCACTAAACATCACTATACATCACTAGATATCACTATACTTCACTAAACATCACAACACATCACTATACTTCACTAAACATCACTATACTTCACTAAACATCACTATACATCACTACACATCACTATACTTCACTAAACATCACTATACATCACTACACATCACTATACTTCACTAGATATCACTATACTTCACTAAACATCACTATACATCACTACACATCACTATACTTCACTAGATATCACTATACTTCACTAAACATCACTATACATCACTACACATCACTATACTTCACTAAACATCACTATACATCACTAGATATCACTACACATCACTATACTTCACTAGATATCACTATACTTCACTAAACATCACTATACATCACTACACATCACTATACTTCACTAGATATCACTACACATCACTATACTTCACTATACTTCACTAGATATCACTACACATCACTATACTTCACTACACATCACTACACATCACTATACTTCACTAGATATCACTATACTTCACTAAACATCACTATACATCACTACACATCACTATACTTCACTAGATATCACTATACATCACTATACTTCACTACACATCACTATACATCACTACACATCACTATACTTCACTAGATATCACTATACTTCACTAAACATCACTATACATCACTACACATCACTACACTTCACTAAACATCACTAGATATCACTATACTTCACTAAACATCACTATACATCACTACACATCACTACACATCACTACACATCACTACACATCACTACACATCACTACACATCACTAAACATCACTAGATATCACTATACTTCACTAAACATCACTACACATCACTACACTTCACTACACATCACTAGATACCACTATACTTCACTATATATCACTACACATCACTAGATATCACTATACTTCACTACACATCACTAGATATCACTATACTTCACTATATATCACTACACATCACTAGATATCACTATACTTCACTACACATCACTAGATATCACTATACTTCACTACACATCACTAGACAGCACTATACTTCACTAGACCGTCGCCCTGACCTCTGTGGTCATGAAGTCTTTTGAACGCTTGGTCTGGTCCCACCTAAAAACCCTCACTGACCCACTCCTGGACCCCCTGCAGTTCGCCTACAGAGCCAACAGGTCTGCAGACGATGCAGTCAACTTGGCTCTACACTTCATCCTCCAGCATCTGGACTCCCCAGGAACCTACGCCAGGATCCTGTTTGTGGACTTCAGCTCTGCCTTTAACACCATCATCCCGTCTCTGCTGCACAACAAGCTCTCCCAGCTGCACGTGCCCGACTCCACCTGCAAGTGGATCACAGACTTCCTGTCTGACAGGAAGCAGCACGTCAAACTGGGAAAACACGTCTCTGCCTCCAGGACCATCAGCACCGGTTCCCCCCAAGGCTGCGTTCTCTCCCCTCTGCTCTTCTCCCTGAACACCAACAGCTGCACCTCCAGTCACCAGTCCGTCAAGCTCCTGAAGTTTGCGGATGACACCACCCTCATTGGACTCATCTCTGGTGGGGATGAGTCCGCCTACAGGTGGGAGACTGACCATCTGGTGACCTGGTGCGGTCTGAACAACTTAGAGCTCAACGCTCTAAAGACAGTGGAGATGGTTGTGGATTTTAGGAAGAACGCAGCCCCACCTCCCCCCATCACTCTGTGTGACTCCCCCGTCGACGCTGTGGAGTCCTTCCTCTTCCTGGGCTCCATCACATCCCAGGACCTCAAGTGGGAGCTGAACATCAGCTCCATCACCATGAAGGCTCAGCAGAGGATGTACTTCCTGAGGCAGCTGAAGAAATTCAACCTGCCAAAGACAATGATGGTGCACTTCTACACTACCATCATTGAGTCCATCCTCTGCTCCTCCATCACGGTCTGGTACACTGCAGCCACTGCCAAGGACAAGGACAGACTGCAGCGCATCATCCGCTCTGCTGAGAGGGTGATTAGCTGCAATCTGCCGTCCCTCCAGGACTTGTTCGCTTCAAGGACCCTGACGCGAGCAAGTAAGGTTGTAGCCGACCCCTCTCACCCTGGACATGAACTGTTTGTGTCCCTTCCATCTGGCAGGAGGCTGAGGTCCATCAGGACCAAGACCTCACGCCACACAAACAGTTTCTTCCCGTCCCAGTCGGGCTTATTAACAGAGCCCGGGTCCCCCACTGACACTGACTCTGTCATCCCCAGGACATTTCCTTCTGGTCACTCCTCTGCACATCCCTGTTTCTTTATTTAATCACAATCGACACTTTTAACATTTCACTTACATTTCACTTGTTTTCCAGTCCTGTTATCTGTTTTTGTTGTGCACTTTATTTTATATTTTATATCTTATACTTTATCTTATATTTTATTGTAAATTTTAATATGTCTCCATTTCCTGCACTGTGCTGATTGTTTAATGTTGTTGTTTATTGTCAAATGTTACGCACCACCCGCCATGACAAATTCCTTGTAGGTGCAAACTTCCTTGGCAATAAACGATTCTGATTCTGATTCTGATTCTGATATCACTATACATCACTAGATATCACTATAAACCACTATACTTCACAATACATCACTATACATCACAATTGTGAGGAATTAAAGTTTAAAAGCATTCCTAAGTATGTTTAATAGCACCCCTAGTGGTGGATATTATATGTTACAGTATATTTACTTATAGAAGTGTTAAACCATAAAAGCATAATCATTGAATGTATTAAACTAAAAAGTATAGTCACTGTATGTATTGAACACTGTAAGTATAGTCAATGAACTTGAATTATTGAACAGTGAAAGAGATTAGATTGATGTTAGGAGACCGAGGCTTTGCAGGGATGACCATATATGGTAATAGCTGAGCCAAAGCAGAGACACCGGCAACTGGAAGGAAGCAGGAAGCGATCAAGGAATGGAGAGTCTGCTGCAGCGGGGGATGGCCTGACGCTACCTGAAGAGGAGTGATTGACCAGGCCAATGGGTCAAAGGCCAGGAGGGGCTTATCGGATTTCAGCCAATCACTGAGCTGATACAAGACATTTTCAAAGAATAAGACACTGTTTCTCAGAAGAATCTTCAGACCTGTGATGTCCTTTTTACAGATAACTAGCTAGGCTGGACTGTTGGGAGGAATTCATTAGGCCTCTGCTCCATGGAACATATTGCTATCGATAGTGTAATTCAGTTTGTAACTGTTTTAGCTTCTGTTAATTATTGAATACTTTTTGATTATAACTCAAACCAGCTGATTTTTTGGCACGACTTTGCTGACGAAAGACGCAGCAGAGTGGCGACGTGCGGCCTTCCATTGTCTGCGAGAGTCAGGACCTTAACAATACATCACTATACTTCACATCACTACACATCACTATACTTCACTAGATATCACTATACTTCACTAAACATCACTATACATCACTACACATCACTATACTTCACTAGATATCACTACACATCACTAAACATCACTATACTTCACTAGATATCACTATACTTCACTAAACATCACTATACATCACTACACATCACTATACATCACTAGATATCACTAAACATCACAACACATCACAACACATCACTATACTTCACTAGATATCACTATACTTCACTAAACATCACTATACATCACTATACATCACTACACATCACTATACTTCACTAGATATCACTACACATCACTACACATCACTAAACATCACTATACATCACTAGATATCACTATACTTCACTAAACATCACAACACATCACTATACTTCACTAAACATCACTATACTTCACTAAACATCACTATACTTCACTAAACATCACTATACATCACTATACTTCACTAGATATCACTATACTTCACTAAACATCACTATACATCACTACACATCACTAGATATCACTATACTTCACTAAACATCACTATACATCACTAGATATCACTACACATCACTATACTTCACTAGATATCACTATACATCACTACACATCACTATACTTCACTAAACATCACTATACATCACTACACATCACTATACATCACTACACATCACTACACTTCACTAAACATCACTACACTTCACTATACTTCACTACACATCACTATACTTCACTACACATCACTATACTTCACTAAACATCACTATACATCACTACACATCACTATACATCACTACACATCACTACACTTCACTAAACATCACTATACATCACTACACATCACTATACATCACTACACATCACTATACTTCACTAGATATCACTACACATCACTATACTTCACTAGATATCACTATACTTCACTACACATCACTATACTTCACTAGATATCACTATACATCACTACACATCACTACACTTCACTACACATCACTATACTTCACTACACATCACTATACTTCACTAGATATCACTATACTTCACTAAACATCACTATACATCACTACACATCACTATACTTCACTAAACATCACTATACATCACTACACATCACTACACTTCACTAAACATCACTATACATCACTAAACATCACTATACTTCACTAAACATCACTATACTTCACTAAACATCACTATACATCACTACACATCACTATACTTCACTAGATATCACTATACATCACTAGACATCACTATACATCACTAGATATCACTATACTTCACTAGATATCACTATACATCACTAGATATCACTATACTTCACTAGATATCACTATACTTCACTACACATCACTATACATCACTAGATATCACTATACATCACTAGATATCACTATACATCACTATACTTCACTAAACATCACTATACATCACTAAACATCACTATACTTCACTAAACATCACTATACTTCACTAAACATCACTATACTTCACTAGATATCACTATACTTCACTAAACATCACTATACATCACTACACATCACTATACTTCACTAGACATCACTATACTTCACTAAACATCACTACACTTCACTATACTTCACTACACATCACTATACTTCACTAGATATCACTATACTTCACTAAACATCACTATACATCACTATACTTCACTACACATCACTATACTTCACTAGATATCACTATACTTCACTAGATATCACTACACATCACTATACTTCACTAGACATCACTATACTTCACTAAACATCACTATACTTCACTATACTTCACTAGATATCACTATACTTCACTAAACATCACTATACATCACTACACATCACTACACTTCACTAAACATCACTATACATCACTACACATCACTATACATCACTAAACATCACTATACTTCACTAAACATCACTATACATCACTACACATCACTATACTTCACTAGATATCACTATACTTCACTAAACATCACTATACATCACTACACATCACTATACTTCACTAGATATCACTACACATCACTATACTTCACTAGACATCACTATACTTCACTAAACATCACTACACTTCACTAGATATCACTATACATCACTACACATCACTATACTTCACTAGATATCACTACACATCACTATACTTCACTAGACATCACTATACTTCACTACACATCACTATACTTCACTAGATATCACTATACATCACTACACATCACTACACTTCACTACACATCACTATACTTCACTACACATCACTATACTTCACTAAACATCACTATACATCACTACACATCACTATACATCACTACACATCACTACACTTCACTAAACATCACTATACATCACTACACATCACTATACATCACTACACATCACTATACTTCACTACACATCACTATACTTCACTACACATCACTATACTTCACTAAACATCACTATACATCACTACACATCACTATACATCACTACACATCACTACACTTCACTAAACATCACTATACATCACTACACATCACTACACTTCACTAAACATCACTATACATCACTACACATCACTATACTTCACTAAACATCACTATACATCACTACACATCACTATACATCACTACACATCACTACACTTCACTAAACATCACTACACTTCACTATACTTCACTACACATCACTATACTTCACTACACATCACTATACTTCACTAAACATCACTATACATCACTACACATCACTATACATCACTACACATCACTACACTTCACTAAACATCACTATACATCACTACACATCACTATACATCACTACACATCACTATACTTCACTAGATATCACTACACATCACTATACTTCACTAGATATCACTATACTTCACTAAACATCACTATACATCACTACACATCACTATACATCACTACACATCACTATACTTCACTAGATATCACTATACTTCACTAAACATCACTATACATCACTATACATCACTACACATCACTATACTTCACTAGATATCACTACACATCACTACACATCACTAAACATCACTATACATCACTAGATATCACTATACTTCACTAAACATCACAACACATCACTATACTTCACTAAACATCACTATACTTCACTAAACATCACTATACATCACTACACATCACTATACTTCACTAAACATCACTATACATCACTACACATCACTATACTTCACTAGATATCACTATACTTCACTAAACATCACTATACATCACTACACATCACTATACTTCACTAGATATCACTATACTTCACTAAACATCACTATACATCACTACACATCACTATACTTCACTAAACATCACTATACATCACTAGATATCACTACACATCACTATACTTCACTAGATATCACTATACTTCACTAAACATCACTATACATCACTACACATCACTATACTTCACTAGATATCACTACACATCACTATACTTCACTATACTTCACTAGATATCACTACACATCACTATACTTCACTACACATCACTACACATCACTATACTTCACTAGATATCACTATACTTCACTAAACATCACTATACATCACTACACATCACTATACTTCACTAGATATCACTATACATCACTATACTTCACTACACATCACTATACATCACTACACATCACTATACTTCACTAGATATCACTATACTTCACTAAACATCACTATACATCACTACACATCACTACACTTCACTAAACATCACTAGATATCACTATACTTCACTAAACATCACTATACATCACTACACATCACTACACATCACTACACATCACTACACATCACTACACATCACTACACATCACTAAACATCACTAGATATCACTATACTTCACTAAACATCACTACACATCACTACACTTCACTACACATCACTAGATACCACTATACTTCACTATATATCACTACACATCACTAGATATCACTATACTTCACTACACATCACTAGATATCACTATACTTCACTATATATCACTACACATCACTAGATATCACTATACTTCACTACACATCACTAGATATCACTATACTTCACTACACATCACTAGACAGCACTATACTTCACTAGACCGTCGCCCTGACCTCTGTGGTCATGAAGTCTTTTGAACGCTTGGTCTGGTCCCACCTAAAAACCCTCACTGACCCACTCCTGGACCCCCTGCAGTTCGCCTACAGAGCCAACAGGTCTGCAGACGATGCAGTCAACTTGGCTCTACACTTCATCCTCCAGCATCTGGACTCCCCAGGAACCTACGCCAGGATCCTGTTTGTGGACTTCAGCTCTGCCTTTAACACCATCATCCCGTCTCTGCTGCACAACAAGCTCTCCCAGCTGCACGTGCCCGACTCCACCTGCAAGTGGATCACAGACTTCCTGTCTGACAGGAAGCAGCACGTCAAACTGGGAAAACACGTCTCTGCCTCCAGGACCATCAGCACCGGTTCCCCCCAAGGCTGCGTTCTCTCCCCTCTGCTCTTCTCCCTGAACACCAACAGCTGCACCTCCAGTCACCAGTCCGTCAAGCTCCTGAAGTTTGCGGATGACACCACCCTCATTGGACTCATCTCTGGTGGGGATGAGTCCGCCTACAGGTGGGAGACTGACCATCTGGTGACCTGGTGCGGTCTGAACAACTTAGAGCTCAACGCTCTAAAGACAGTGGAGATGGTTGTGGATTTTAGGAAGAACGCAGCCCCACCTCCCCCCATCACTCTGTGTGACTCCCCCGTCGACGCTGTGGAGTCCTTCCTCTTCCTGGGCTCCATCACATCCCAGGACCTCAAGTGGGAGCTGAACATCAGCTCCATCACCATGAAGGCTCAGCAGAGGATGTACTTCCTGAGGCAGCTGAAGAAATTCAACCTGCCAAAGACAATGATGGTGCACTTCTACACTACCATCATTGAGTCCATCCTCTGCTCCTCCATCACGGTCTGGTACACTGCAGCCACTGCCAAGGACAAGGACAGACTGCAGCGCATCATCCGCTCTGCTGAGAGGGTGATTAGCTGCAATCTGCCGTCCCTCCAGGACTTGTTCGCTTCAAGGACCCTGACGCGAGCAAGTAAGGTTGTAGCCGACCCCTCTCACCCTGGACATGAACTGTTTGTGTCCCTTCCATCTGGCAGGAGGCTGAGGTCCATCAGGACCAAGACCTCACGCCACACAAACAGTTTCTTCCCGTCCCAGTCGGGCTTATTAACAGAGCCCGGGTCCCCCACTGACACTGACTCTGTCATCCCCAGGACATTTCCTTCTGGTCACTCCTCTGCACATCCCTGTTTCTTTATTTAATCACAATCGACACTTTTAACATTTCACTTACATTTCACTTGTTTTCCAGTCCTGTTATCTGTTTTTGTTGTGCACTTTATTTTATATTTTATATCTTATACTTTATCTTATATTTTATTGTAAATTTTAATATGTCTCCATTTCCTGCACTGTGCTGATTGTTTAATGTTGTTGTTTATTGTCAAATGTTACGCACCACCCGCCATGACAAATTCCTTGTAGGTGCAAACTTCCTTGGCAATAAACGATTCTGATTCTGATTCTGATTCTGATATCACTATACATCACTAGATATCACTATAAACCACTATACTTCACAATACATCACTATACATCACAATTGTGAGGAATTAAAGTTTAAAAGCATTCCTAAGTATGTTTAATAGCACCCCTAGTGGTGGATATTATATGTTACAGTATATTTACTTATAGAAGTGTTAAACCATAAAAGCATAATCATTGAATGTATTAAACTAAAAAGTATAGTCACTGTATGTATTGAACACTGTAAGTATAGTCAATGAACTTGAATTATTGAACAGTGAAAGAGATTAGATTGATGTTAGGAGACCGAGGCTTTGCAGGGATGACCATATATGGTAATAGCTGAGCCAAAGCAGAGACACCGGCAACTGGAAGGAAGCAGGAAGCGATCAAGGAATGGAGAGTCTGCTGCAGCGGGGGATGGCCTGACGCTACCTGAAGAGGAGTGATTGACCAGGCCAATGGGTCAAAGGCCAGGAGGGGCTTATCGGATTTCAGCCAATCACTGAGCTGATACAAGACATTTTCAAAGAATAAGACACTGTTTCTCAGAAGAATCTTCAGACCTGTGATGTCCTTTTTACAGATAACTAGCTAGGCTGGACTGTTGGGAGGAATTCATTAGGCCTCTGCTCCATGGAACATATTGCTATCGATAGTGTAATTCAGTTTGTAACTGTTTTAGCTTCTGTTAATTATTGAATACTTTTTGATTATAACTCAAACCAGCTGATTTTTTGGCACGACTTTGCTGACGAAAGACGCAGCAGAGTGGCGACGTGCGGCCTTCCATTGTCTGCGAGAGTCAGGACCTTAACAATACATCACTATACTTCACATCACTACACATCACTATACTTCACTAGATATCACTATACTTCACTAAACATCACTATACATCACTACACATCACTATACTTCACTAGATATCACTACACATCACTAAACATCACTATACTTCACTAGATATCACTATACTTCACTAAACATCACTATACATCACTACACATCACTATACATCACTAGATATCACTAAACATCACAACACATCACAACACATCACTATACTTCACTAGATATCACTATACTTCACTAAACATCACTATACATCACTATACATCACTATACTTCACTAGATATCACTACACATCACTACACATCACTAAACATCACTATACATCACTAGATATCACTATACTTCACTAAACATCACAACACATCACTATACTTCACTAAACATCACTATACTTCACTAAACATCACTATACTTCACTAAACATCACTATACATCACTATACTTCACTAGATATCACTATACTTCACTAAACATCACTATACATCACTACACATCACTAGATATCACTATACTTCACTAAACATCACTATACATCACTAGATATCACTACACATCACTATACTTCACTAGATATCACTATACATCACTACACATCACTATACTTCACCAGATATCACTACACATCACTATACTTCACTATACTTCACTAGATATCACTACACATCACTATACTTCACTACACATCACTACACATCACTATACTTCACTAGATATCACTATACTTCACTAAACATCACTATACATCACTACACATCACTATACTTCACTAGATATCATTATACTTTACTATACTTCACTACACATCACTATACATCATCATACATCACTATACTTCACTAGATATCACTATACATCACTATACTTCAATACACATCACTAGACATCAGTATACTTCACTACACATCCCTATAGTTCATTATCACACATCGCTTTACTTCACTACTCTCACAGCCCGGCTCAGAGACAGACAAACCAGGGAGACAAACAAGCTGGCTGCTAAGAAAAGCATGTTTATGTTCTTACAAACATAATTTAAACAATACAAAATGTTGGTATCAGTTATCAGTCCTGAGGTGCATGTATATGTGTGTGTAGCAGTGAATGGCAGTAACAGAAATAACCCAAAGAACAGTGTAAATGCTGGTGGCTGACAGGATCTCCCCTCCCAGAGAGCGAGGCTGCCGAATTAAGATGGTATTTAAGGCAGACCACACTGGCTCAGGTGTGGCTCATTCAGCTGACGACCCTCCAATCAGCACCTGCAACAGATAATGTTGGGAGGAGGGTCGTCACACTACATACAAAACACTATACTTCCCTACACTCCACTATATTTCATATATACACATGCTGAGGACAAGAGTGTCTGTTGTTTCAATGAAAATGTTAGTGTACATTTTATGGAGAAGCAACGTACAAACAGTTACTTCTGATCTTGAGGTTTGAGTTTTCTGAGGATTCTGCCCCAAAGTTATAATGAAAATCACACGAACGTGACGAGAAACTTTCAGTAAATGACCACCAGACCCCTCAGGGCCACTGACCTCCCCTGGTGGCCCCCGTCAGCAGTAGATGAACATTGGTCCTTAGAGGGCCATCCCACAGGCTTAAACCATTAACTGGTCCAGGGTCAGCTCAGTGAACGTGCAGCTTCTCCCTCAGCTTTAATGTTTCCACATCACAGAGTCTCAGTGAACCAACTACCCATCTACTACTGGCTTCATATAATCTACATTTACACTCATTAGTTATTGGAAAGAAAAACGACTACTAAGAATTTAGTCCAATAAACAAACTATCGCAACCTACCCGGGTCGTACTGCCCCCAGTTAGTGTCACAGAAAACATAGAGACAGTTAACGTAAACCATTAGCCGATGCCACACGTGAAGTCTATAGAAGAACATTTTACGTGTTCTTGCCTTGCTGCTAGTGAGTAGTTATGAGGACGGTGTTCAGACCTGCAACAGCTTTATGAGGACGGTGTTCAGACCTGCAGCTTTACGAGGACGGTGTTCAGACCTGCAGCGGCTTTATGAGGACGGTGTTCAGACCTGCAGCATTATGAGGACGGTGTTCAGACCTGCAGCATTATGAGGACGGTGTTCAGACCTGCAGCATTATGAGGACGGTGTTCAGACCTGCAGCGGCTTTATGAGGACGGTGTTCAGACCTGCAGCATTATGAGGACGGTGTTCAGACCAGCAGCTTTACGAGGACGGTGTTCAGACCTGCAACAGCTTTACGAGGACGGTGTTCAGACCAGCAGCTTTACGAGGACGGTGTTCAGACCAGCAGCTTTACGAGGACGGTGTTCAGACCAGCAGCTTTACGAGGACGGTGTTCAGACCAGCAGCTTTACGAGGACGGTGTTCAGACCAGCAGCTTTACGAGGACGATGTTCAGACCTGCAGCTTTACGAGGACGGTGTTCAGACCTGCAGCATTATGAGGACGGTGTTCAGACCAGCAGCTTTACGAGGACGGTGTTCAGACCTGCAGCATTATGAGGACGATGTTCAGACCTGCAGCATTATGAGGACGGTGTTCAGACTTGCAGCATTATGAGGACGGTGTTCAGACCTGCAGCATTATGAGGACGGTGTTCAGACTTGCAGCATTATGAGGACGATGTTCAGGTGTTTTTAGCCTGCAGCAGCGTTATGAGGACACCTCAACTGCTCATTGTATGCAGAGAGTTAATCAGTGTTTGCGCCCTGCAGCTCCCCTGTTGCTTAAACAGCCTCCTCGTTGTCGTAGGCTCTCAGTCTTCAC
>JAVDOI010000031.1:1953522-2096022 GCA_032191485.1 Leptoclinus maculatus
AGACTCAATACAGACTCGTAACACAGACTCAGAACACAGACTCACAATACAGACTCACAATACAGACTCACAATACAGACTAACAACACAGACTCACAATACAGACTAACAACACAGACTCACAATACAGACTCACAACACAGACTCACAATACAGACTCACAACACAGACACACAATACAGACTCACAATACAGACACACAATACAGACTCACACCACAGACTCACAACACAGACTCACAACACAGACTCACAATACAGACTCACAACACAGACACACAATACAGACTAACAACACAGACACACAATACAGACTCACACCACAGACTCAATACAGACTAACAACACAGACACACAATACAGACTCACAACACAGACTCACAACACAGACTCACAACACAGACTCAACACAGACACACAACACAGACTCAATACAGACTCACAACACAGACTCACCACACAGACTCAATACAGACACAGACTCACAACAAAGACTCACAATACAGACTCACAACACAGACTCACCACACAGACTCACAACAAAGACTCACAATACAGGCTCACAATACAGACTCACACCACAGACTCAATACAGACACAGACTCACAACACAGACTCACAATACAGACTAACAACACAGACTCACAATACAGACTAACAACACAGACTCACAATACAGACTCTTTATAAAGAGTACTGGACGTGTGTCCTCTGTGGTGTTCTTCATAAAGAATACTTGTACTGCTGTACTTGTACTGCCTGCTTACTTGTACTGTGTCTCACCTTGCTGGTGTAAAGCAGAAGTGTGTGAAGCAGCTTGTTGTGTAACTGTGAGTCAGTCTGTGGTTTGTGTTGAAGTGCCGACTCAGCAGGTTGCATCAGTCTGAAGTCTGTTTGCAGGTAAACTGTCGGACAAACTTCCTCTCACGAGTTTCACTGCAGCACAAAGAGGAACATGCAGACCTGAACGCACCACATACTGATGAGGCGTTCACTGTCTGTCTGCACCACACACACTGATCGTCTGAAAACCTGAACCATAAAAAAAAACAGTCAGAATAAAAATGTTATGGAGAAATTTGTTAAATGTTAAATATTCTTATTGATTTCCCCAAAGTTGTTATCATATATATCATTATATTACGGTGAACTGACAGGTTTGTATTCAAGAAATTATAATAATAATAATTAATATTATTATTATTAGTAGTAGTAGTAGGAGTATTACTTTTACATTTAACTAATATGAACTATAACACATTATTAATAGTATTTATATTATTATGCATGATTATAATAACTACAACTACAAATAAAAAATAAAAAATGTGAATGACACAAGTGAAGAAAGAAGAATACTCCACTTCAATACCTCACAGCTGTTTGTTGTTTAAACAGATTTTAATTTTCTTCATTAAACAAACATATTTAATCCAAACAGCTGTTTCACATTTCTTAATTAGTTCACTGATTTTAAACACTGGATGAACTTTACATAAAAATCACTGGTTTAGAACTGTACTCCAGTAGACATGACTGGTTTAGAACTTTACTACAGTAGATATCACTGGTTTAGAACTTTACTACAGTAGACATGACTGGTTTAGAACTTTACTCCAGTAGACATGACTGGTTTAGAACTTTACTACAGTAGACATGACTGGTTTAGAACTTTACTACAGTAAACATGACTGGTTTAGAACTTTACTCCAGTAGACATGACTGGTTTAGAACTTTACTCCAGTAGATATCACTGGTTTAGAACTTTACTCCAGTAGACATGACTGGTTTAGAACTTTACTACAGTAGATATCACTGGTTTAGAACTTTACTCCAGTAGACATGACTGGTTTAGAACTTTACTACAGTAGATATCACTGGTTTAGAACTTTACTCCAGTAGACATGACTGGTTTAGAACTTTACTCCAGTAGATATCACTGGTTTAGAACTTTACTACAGTAGACATGACTGGTTTAGAACTTTACTACAGTAGATATCACTGGTTTAGAACTTTACTACAGTAGATATCACTGGTTTAGAACTTTACTCCAGTAGACATGACTGGTTTAGAACTTTACTACAGTAGACATGACTGGTTTAGAACTTTACTACAGTAGATATCACTGGTTTAGAACTTTACTACAGTAGATATCACTGGTTTAGAACTTTACTCCAGTAGACATGACTGGTTTAGAACTTTACTCCAGTAGATATCACTGGTTTAGAACTTTACTCCAGTAGATATCGCTGGTTTAGAACTTTACTACAGTAGACATGACTGGTTTAGAACTTTACTCCAGTAGACATGACTGGTTTAGAACTTTACTACAGTAGATATCACTGGTTTAGAACTTTACTCCAGTAGATATCGCTGGTTTAGAACTTTACTCCAGTAGACATGACTGGTTTAGAACTTTACTACAGTAGATATCACTGGTTTAGAACTTTACTCCAGTAGACATGACTGGTTTAGAACTTTACTCCAGTAGATATCACTGGTTTAGAACTTTACTCCAGTAGACATGACTGGTTTAGAACTTTACTACAGTAGATATCACTGGTTTAGAACTTTACTCCAGTAGACATGACTGGTTTAGAACTTTACTCCAGTAGACATGACTGGTTTAGAACTTTACTCCAGTAGACATGACTGGTTTAGAACTTTACTACAGTAGACATGACTGGTTTAGAACTTTACTACAGTAGATATCACTGGTTTAGAACTTTACTCCAGTAGACATGACTGGTTTAGAACTTTACTACAGTAGACATGACTGGTTTAGAACTTTACTCCAGTAGACATGACTGGTTTAGAACTTTACTACAGTAGATATCACTGGTTTAGAACTTTACTACAGTAAACATGACTGGTTTAGAACTTTACTACAGTAAACATGACTGGTTTAGAACTTTACTCCAGTAGACATGACTGGTTTAGAACTTTACTACAGTAGACATGACTGGTTTAGAACTTTACTACAGTAGACATGACTGGTTTAGAACTTTACTCCAGTAGACATGACTGGTTTAGAACTTTACTACAGTAGACATGACTGGTTTAGAACTTTACTCCAGTAGACATGACTGGTTTAGAACTTTACTACAGTAGACATGACTGGTTTAGAACTTTACTACAGTAGACATGACTGGTTTAGAACTTTACTACAGTAAACATGACTGGTTTAGAACTTTACTACAGTAGACATGACTGGTTTAGAACTTTACTCCAGTAGACATGACTGGTTTAGAACTTTACTCCAGTAGACATGACTGGTTTAGAACTTTACTCCAGTAGACATGACTGGTTTAGAACTTTACTCCAGTAGACATGACTGGTTTAGAACTTTACTACAGTAGACATGACTGGTTTAGAACTTTACTACAGTAAACATGACTGGTTTAGAACTTTACTACAGTAAACATGACTGGTTTAGAACTTTACTACAGTAAACATGACTGGTTTAGAACTTTACTCCAGTAGATATCACTGGTTTAGAACTTTACTACAGTAGACATGACTGGTTTAGAACTTTACTACAGTAGACATGACTGGTTTAGAACTTTACTACAGTAAACATGACTGGTTTAGAACTTTACTACAGTAAACATGACTGGTTTAGAACTTTACTCCAGTAGATATCACTGGTTTAGAACTTTACTACAGTAGACATGACTGGTTTAGAACTTTACTACAGTAAACATGACTGGTTTAGAACTTTACTCCAGTAGACATGACTGGTTTAGAACTTTACTCCAGTAGACATGACTGGTTTAGAACTTTACTACAGTAGACATGACTGGTTTAGAACTTTACTACAGTAGACATGACTGGTTTAGAACTTTACTACAGTAGACATGACTGGTTTAGAACTTTACTACAGTAGACATGACTGGTTTAGAACTTTACTCCAGTAGACATGACTGGTTTAGAACTTTACTACAGTAGACATGACTGGTTTAGAACTTTACTCCAGTAGACATGACTGGTTTAGAACTTTACTACAGTAGACATGACTGGTTTAGAACTTTACTACAGTAGACATGACTGGTTTAGAACTTTACTACAGTAAACATGACTGGTTTAGAACTTTACTACAGTAGACATGACTGGTTTAGAACTTTACTCCAGTAGACATGACTGGTTTAGAACTTTACTCCAGTAGACATGACTGGTTTAGAACTTTACTCCAGTAGACATGACTGGTTTAGAACTTTACTCCAGTAGACATGACTGGTTTAGAACTTTACTACAGTAGACATGACTGGTTTAGAACTTTACTACAGTAAACATGACTGGTTTAGAACTTTACTACAGTAAACATGACTGGTTTAGAACTTTACTACAGTAAACATGACTGGTTTAGAACTTTACTCCAGTAGATATCACTGGTTTAGAACTTTACTACAGTAGACATGACTGGTTTAGAACTTTACTACAGTAAACATGACTGGTTTAGAACTTTACTACAGTAAACATGACTGGTTTAGAACTTTACTCCAGTAGACATGACTGGTTTAGAACTTTACTCCAGTAGACATGACTGGTTTAGAACTTTACTACAGTAGACATGACTGGTTTAGAACTTTACTACAGTAGATATCACTGGTTTAGAACTTTACTCCAGTAGACATGACTGGTTTAGAACTTTACTACAGTAGATATCACTGGTTTAGAACTTTACTGCAGAGAGAGAGACAGAGAGAGAGAGAGAGAGAGAGAGAGAGAGAGAGAGACAGAGAGAGAGACAGAGAGAGAGAGAGAGAGACAGAGACAGAGAGACAGAGATAGAGAGAGAGAAACAGAGATAGAGAGAGACAGACAGAGAGAGACCCTCCCTCTCTCTCTCTGTCTGTCTGTCTGTCTCTCTCTATCTCTCTATCTCTGTCTCTCTCTCTGTCTGTCTGTCTCTCTATCTCTGTCTCTCTCTATCTGTCTGTCTGTCTGTCTGTCTGTCTGTCTGTCTGTCTGTCTGTCTGTCTGTCTGTCTGTCTCTCTCTATCTCTCTCTATCTCTCTCTCTGTCTCTCTCTGTCTGTCTGTCTGTCTCTCTCTATCTCTCTCTGTCTGTCTGTCTCTGTCTGTCTCTCTCCCATGTTGGTATGCAGACAAAGACTGAAACCAGCAGCATGACTGGATATGGAAGACCAAATGTGACACAGAAAAACAAACATAACTGATGAAAACTACAAGAAATATATTATGAAATGTATTTATATTAATTTACTTTATTTTAGGTCAAAGTTCTACATTACAAATTGTAAAATATTAAGTCCAAATTTAACTTAATTTGAGCTCAACAAATACTGGATTTAGATGTTTGAGAGTAACGTTGATTCATTTTCTATGAACAGTCTGATAAGAATTCATTAAACATGGTTCTTAAAAATGTTTCACTCAAATATGTAGTGAGACATTTTACAGTGCAAATACAATTACTCATATAAATGAGATTTTATGTGAAAATAATTTAAAAAAAAATGTATATTTATATATTTTATATATTTATATCATATTTATTATAATAATTTAAGTAACAATTTCATGTCACAATAATTATGAAAACCATATTAACGTATACTTTCTTGTTTTCATGATTTCATGAATGACATTCTTCATTACAGTCTGTTTGTTTCAGGAGTTCAACATGTTTTAGGTTTTTAGAGGAGCTGATCCTTCATGGATCTGATCAGGGTCCTTCTGGACTCCATCAGTCCACCCAGAACCATTGAACTAATCTTACACTTAGAAAGACATTCAGAGGTATAGTTGCATCTAATATAGTTATGTTATTTTAACACAACTTTAACCTGGTAAGTCAAAGTTCAGTGTTGTTGCTGTTGGTCTCTAACCACCAGAGACGGAGTGATGGAGCTCCACCTAGAGGACAAACTCTACACAACATATACGATTAAGTAAAGATAAAATGTAATTAATAAAAAATATAATAAATATCAGTTGTAATAAATGTTCAATATAATAAATATATGTCTCTGTTAGCATTACAACTAAAGCTCTGTTGGTTTGTGTTGACATAAGACGCATCATATTATAGAAATGATTGAAATATAATGACTTCCTAACTATAAATCATCCGGTCGCACATTAAAACAAGAAATTCATAATAAAAGAATGAGAAAGTTTTCCTGCAGTAAAAACATGTTTAATGACATCAAGTGTTTTTCAGTAACATTAAAATTCGTGTTCCTTCAGGATCAAACTCCTGCTGACAAACTGTAAATAATCCGTCTGCCTCCTCAGTCTGATCCAGGTTTAATGGGTCCTGATTCTTCTGTTCTCAGCTGGTCTCCAAGTCCAACTGTAACAACAGACTGTGTTCTGTTTGATCCGCCTCCCGACATCAGGGTCAATCATGGTGCTGATGTGTGGAGGGGTCCCAACATCTGTCCTTTTCTGTACTGGTCTGTCCTGGTCTGTCCTGGTCCGTTGACAGTGGAGCCCATGAAAGGGTTAAAGTCAATACAGCATGAACATCATGATGTTAACCCTAACCGTATAAGTTTCTGGTAGAGACCTGTCAATCACCGTGTAGCCCCGCCCTAAAGCATCCCCTGCTTTATGGTCTGTTTGACTCTAAATGGACCATAATGTACTAAATGAACATCATGCTGTATTGAAGAAGACTTGAAACTAGAGATTGAGACCATAAACTCATGTTTACAATGTTTACTGAGGTAATAAATCAAGAGAGAAGTAGAGTCATTTTCTCATAGACTTCTATAGAACCAGAGGAGTCTGGGGAAACAGACAACGGGACTCTAGAGACTGGGGGTCAGGAGGACGGAACTCTAGACAGTGGGGGTCAGGAGGACAGAACTCTAGACAGTGGGGGTCAGGAGGATGGAACTCTAGACAGTGGGGGTCAGGAGGATGGAACTCTAGAGACTGGGGGTCAGGAGGACAGAACTCTAGAGACTGGGGGTCAGGAGGACAGAACTCTAGAGACTGGGGGTCAGGAGGATGGAACTCTAGACAGTGGGGGTCAGGAGGATGGAACTCTAGAGACTGGGGGTCAGGAGGACAGAACTCTAGAGACTGGGGGTCAGGAGGACAGAACTCTAGAGACTGGGGGTCAGGAGGACGGAACTCTAGAGACTGGGGGTCAGGAGGACAGAACTCTAGAGACTGGGGGTCAGGAGGACAGAACTCTAGAGACTGGGGGTCAGGAGGACGGAACTCTAGAGACTGGGGGTCAGGAGGACAGAACTCTAGAGACTGGGGGTCAGGAGGACAGAACTCTAGAAACTGGGGGTCAGGAGGACAGAACTCTAGAGACTGGGGGTCAGGAGGACAGAACTCTAGAAACTGGGGGTCAGGAGGACAGAACTCTAGAGACTGGGGGTCAGGAGGACGGAACTCTAGACAGTGGGGGTCAGGAGGACAGAACTCTAGAGACTGGGGGTCAGGAGGACGGAACTCTAGACAGTGGGGGTCAGGAGGACAGAACTCTAGAGACTGGGGGTCAGGAGGACAGAACTCTAGAGACTGGGGGTCAGGAGGACAGAACTCTAGAGACTGGGGGTCAGGAGGACAGAACTCTAGAGACTGGAGCTCGGGGGAACGGAACTCTAGAGTGTGGTGGAGGACTCAAATGCAGACGAGACCAGAAGTAGAGTGAAGCAGGTATTTAATGAAACATGAAATCAGAACAGGAAACTTACAGGAACACTACAGGGAATCCACAGACAAGACAAGAGACGAGGGGGGAAATCCGGGGGGAAATCCAGCAGGACGAGGCAGGACAGGAACTGGGAACAGGACGAGGCGAACGGGCGGTTAGACATGACAATGATCTGTCAGTGAGTGACTGGGGTTTAAATAGTGATGCAGCAGAGTGAGCAGGTGAGAGTAATGAGCTGACTGGCAGGTGCACTGAATGAACTGATAAGGTGAGTGAGAGATGGAAAAAACAGGATAATGGTGGCAGAGCTGTGACAGTGTGACATGAAAGTCCTCCCACATTTTATCACATATAAAACAGGTTTAATGAGATACAACCACATTTCATCACATATACAACATGTTTAATAAGATATAACCACATTTCATCACATATACAACATGTTTAATAAGATATAACCACATTTCATCACATATACAACATGTTTAATAAGATATAATCACATTTCATCACATATACAACATGTTTAATAAGATATAACCACATTTCATCATATATACAACATGTTTAATAAGATATAACCACATTTCATCACATATACAACATGTTTAATAAGATACAACCACATTTCATCACATATACAACATGTTTAATAAGATATAACCACATTTCATCATATATACAACATGTTTAATAAGATATAACCACATTTCATCACATATACAACATGTTTAATAAGATATAATCACATTTCATCACATATACAACATGTTTAATAAGATACAACCACATTTCATCACATATACAACATGTTTAATAAGATATAACCACATTTCATCACATATACAACATGTTTAATAAGATATAATCACATTTCATCACATATACAACATGTTTAATAAGATACAACCACATTTCATCACATATACAACATGTTTAATAAGATATAACCACATTTCATCACATATACAACATGTTTAATAAGATATAACCACATTTCATCACATATACAACATGTTTAATAAGATATAATCACATTTCATCATATATACAACATGTTTAATAAGATATAACCACATTTCATCATATATACAACATGTTTAATAAGATATAACCACATTTCATCACATATACAACATGTTTAATAAGATATAACCACATTTCATCACATATACAACATGTTTAATAAGATATAATCACATTTCATCATATATACAACATGTTTAATAAGATATAACCACATTTCATCACATATACAACATGTTTAATAAGATATAATCACATTTCATCACATATACAACATGTTTAATGGGATATAATCACATTTCATCACATATACAACATGTTTAATAAGATATAATCACATTTCATCACATATACAACATGTTTAATAAGATACAACCACATTTCATCATATATACAACATGTTTAATAAGATACAACCACATTTCATCACATATACAACATGTTTAATAAAATACAACCACATTTCATCACATATACAACATGTTTAATGAGATATAACCACATTTCATCACATATACAACATGTTTAATAAGATATAATCACATTTCATCACATATACAACATGATTAATAAGATACAACCACATTTCATCACATATACAACATGTTTAATAAGATATAACCACATTTCATCATATATACAACATGTTTAATAAGATATAACCACATTTCATCATATATACAACATGTTTAATGGGATATAACCACATTTCATCATATATACAACATGTTTAATAAGATATAACCACATTTCATCATATATACAACATGTTTAATGGGATATAACCACATTTCATCACATATACAACATGTTTAATAAGATATAATCACATTTCATCATATATACAACATGTTTAATAAGATATAACCACATTTCATCACATATACAACATGTTTAATAAGATATAACCACATTTCATCACATATACAACATGTTTAATGGGATATAATCACATTTCATCACATATACAACATGTTTAATAAGATACAACCACATTTCATCACATATACAACATGTTTAATAAGATACAACCACATTTCATCACATATACAACATGTTTAATAAGATATAATCACATTTCATCACATATACAACATGTTTAATAAGATATAACCACATTTCACCACATATACAACATGTTTAATAAGATATAACCACATTTCATCACATATACAACATGTTTAATAAGATATAACCACATTTCATCACATATACAACATGTTTAATAAGATATAACCACATTTCATCACATATACAACATGTTTAATAAGATATAATCACATTTCATCACATATACAACATGTTTAATAAGATATAACCACATTTCATCATATATACAACATGTTTAATAAGATATAACCACATTTCATCACATATACAACATGTTTAATGGGATATAATCACATTTCATCACATATACAACATGTTTAATGGGATATAATCACATTTCATCACATATACAACATGTTTAATAAGATATAATCACATTTCATCACATATACAACATGTTTAATAAGATATAACCACATTTCATCATATATACAACATGTTTAATAAGATATAACCACATTTCATCACATATACAACATGTTTAATAAGATATAACCACATTTCATCACATATACAACATGTTTAATACGATAAATTCACATTTCATCATATATACAACATGTTTAATACGATATAATCACATTTCATCACATATACAACATGTTTAATAAGATATAACCACATTTCATCACATATACAACATGTTTAATAAGATATAACCACATTTCATCACATATACAACATGTTTAATAAGATATAACCACATTTCATCATATATACAACATGTTTAATAAGATACAACCACATTTCATCACATATACAACATGTTTAATAAGATATAACCACATTTCATCACATATACAACATGTTTAATAAGATATAACCACATTTCATCACATATACAACATGTTTAATAAGATATAACCACATTTCATCACATATACAACATGTTTAATAAGATATAATCACATTTCATCACATATACAACATGTTTAATAAGATATAACCACATTTCATCATATATACAACATGTTTAATAAGATATAATCACATTTCATCACATATACAACATGTTTAATGGGATATAATCACATTTCATCATATATACAACATGTTTAATAAGATATAACCACATTTCATCACATATACAACATGTTTAATGAGATATAATCACATTTCATCACATATACAACATGTTTAATGGGATATAATCACATTTCATCACATATACAACATGTTTAATGGGATATAACCACATTTCATCACATATACAACATGTTTAATAAGATATAATCACATTTCATCACATATACAACATGTTTAATAAGATATAACCACATTTCATCACATATACAACATGTTTAATAAGATATAACCACATTTCATCACATATACAACATGTTTAATACGATATAATCACATTACATCATATATACAACATGTTTAATAAGATATAATCACATTTCATCACATATACAACATGTTTAATAAGATATAACCACATTTCATCACATATACAACATGTTTAATAAGATATAACCACATTTCATCACATATACAACATGTTTAATAAGATATAACCACATTTCATCATATATACAACATGTTTAATAAGATACAACCACATTTCATCACATATACAACATGTTTAATAAGATATAACCACATTTCATCACATATACAACATGTTTAATAAGATATAACCACATTTCATCACATATACAACATGTTTAATAAGATATAACCACATTTCATCACATATACAACATGTTTAATAAGATATAATCACATTTCATCACATAAACAACATGTTTAATAAGATATAACCACATTTCATCATATATACAACATGTTTAATAAGATATAACCACATTTCATCATATATACAACATGTTTAATAAGATACAACCACATTTCATCACATATACAACATGTTTAATAAGATATAACCACATTTCATCACATATACAACATGTTTAATAAGATATAACCACATTTCATCACATATACAACATGTTTAATAAGATATAACCACATTTCATCACATATACAACATGTTTAATAAGATATAATCACATTTCATCACATAAACAACATGTTTAATGGGATATAATCACATTTCATCATATATACAACATGTTTAATAAGATATAACCACATTTCATCACATATACAACATGTTTAATAAGATATAACCACATTTCATCATATATACAACATGTTTAATAAGATATAATCACATTTCATCACATATACAACATGTTTAATGGGATATAATCACATTTCATCACATATACAACATGTTTAATAAGATATAACCACATTTCATCACATATACAACATGTTTAATAAGATATAACCACATTTCATCATATATACAACATGTTTAATAAGATATAACCACATTTCATCACATATACAACATGTTTAATAAGATATAATCACATTTCATCACATATACAACATGTTTAATAAGATATAACCACATTTCATCACATATACAACATGTTTAATAAGATATAACCACATTTCATCACATATACAACATGTTTAATAAGATATAATCACATTTCATCACATATACAACATGTTTAATGGGATATAATCACATTTCATCACATATACAACATGTTTAATGGGATATAACCACATTTCATCACATATACAACATGTTTAATAAGATATAATCACATTTCATCACATATACAACATGTTTAATAAGATATAACCACATTTCATCACATATACAACATGTTTAATAAGATATAACCACATTTCATCACATATACAACATGTTTAATACGATATAATCACATTACATCATATATACAACATGTTTAATAAGATATAATCACATTTCATCACATATACAACATGTTTAATAAGATATAACCACATTTCATCATATATACAACATGTTTAATAAGATATAACCACATTTCATCACATATACAACATGTTTAATAAGATATAACCACATTTCATCACATATACAACATGTTTAATAAGATATAACCACATTTCATCACATATACAACATGTTTAATAAGATATAACCACATTTCATCATAAATACAACATGTTTAATAAGATATAACCACATTTCATCACATATACAACATGTTTAATAAGATATAACCACATTTCATCATATATACAACATGTTTAATAAGATATAATCACATTTCATCACATATACAACATGTTTAATAAGATATAACCACATTTCATCACATATACAACATGTTTAATAAGATATAACCACATTTCATCACATATACAACATGTTTAATAAGATATAACCACATTTCATCATATATACAACATGTTTAATACGATATAATCACATTACATCATATATACAACATGTTTAATAAGATATAATCACATTTCATCACATATACAACATGTTTAATAAGATATAACCACATTTCATCACATATACAACATGTTTAATAAGATATAACCACATTTCATCACATATACAACATGTTTAATAAGATATAACCACATTTCATCATATATACAACATGTTTAATAAGATTTAATCACATTTCATCACATATACAACATGTTTAATGGGATATAATCACATTTCATCATATATACAACATGTTTAATAAGATATAACCACATTTCATCACATATACAACATGTTTAATAAGATATAATCACATTTCATCACATATACAACATGTTTAATGGGATATAATCACATTTCATCACATATACAACATGTTTAATGGGATATAACCACATTTCATCACATATACAACATGTTTAATAAGATATAATCACATTTCATCACATATACAACATGTTTAATAAGATATAACCACATTTCATCACATATACAACATGTTTAATAAGATATAACCACATTTCATCACATATACAACATGTTTAATACGATATAATCACATTACATCATATATACAACATGTTTAATAAGATATAATCACATTTCATCACATATACAACATGTTTAATAAGATATAACCACATTTCATCATATATACAACATGTTTAATAAGATATAACCACATTTCATCACATATACAACATGTTTAATAAGATATAACCACATTTCATCACATATACAACATGTTTAATGGGATATAATCACATTTCATCACATATACAACATGTTTAATAAGATATAACCACATTTCATCACATATACAACATGTTTAATAAGATATAACCACATTTCATCACATATACAACATGTTTAATAAGATATAACCACATTTCATCACATATACAACATGTTTAATAAGATATAACCACATTTCATCACATATACAACATGTTTAATAAGATATAACCACATTTCATCATAAATACAACATGTTTAATAAGATATAACCACATTTCATCACATATACAACATGTTTAATAAGATATAACCACATTTCATCACATATACAACATGTTTAATACGATATAATCACATTACATCATATATACAACATGTTTAATAAGATATAATCACATTTCATCACATATACAACATGTTTAATAAGATATAACCACATTTCATCACATATACAACATGTTTAATAAGATATAACCACATTTCATCACATATACAACATGTTTAATAAGATATAACCACATTTCATCATATATACAACATGTTTAATAAGATACAACCACATTTCATCACATATACATGTTTAATAAGATATAACCACATTTCATCACATATACAACATGTTTAATAAGATATAACCACATTTCATCATATATACAACATGTTTAATAAGATATAATCACATTTCATCACATATACAACATGTTTAATGGGATATAATCACATTTCATCACATATACAACATGTTTAATGGGATATAACCACATTTCATCACATATACAACATGTTTAATAAGATATAATCACATTTCATCACATATACAACATGTTTAATAAGATATAACCACATTTCATCACATATACAACATGTTTAATAAGATATAACCACATTTCATCACATATACAACATGTTTAATACGATATAATCACATTACATCATATATACAACATGTTTAATAAGATATAATCACATTTCATCACATATACAACATGTTTAATAAGATATAACCACATTTCATCATATATACAACATGTTTAATAAGATATAACCACATTTCATCACATATACAACATGTTTAATAAGATATAACCACATTTCATCACATATACAACATGTTTAATAAGATATAACCACATTTCATCACATATACAACATGTTTAATAAGATATAACCACATTTCATCACATATACAACATGTTTAATAAGATATAACCACATTTCATCATAAATACAACATGTTTAATAAGATATAACCACATTTCATCACATATACAACATGTTTAATAAGATATAACCACATTTCATCACATATACAACATGTTTAATACGATATAATCACATTACATCATATATACAACATGTTTAATAAGATATAATCACATTTCATCACATATACAACATGTTTAATAAGATATAACCACATTTCATCACATATACAACATGTTTAATAAGATATAACCACATTTCATCACATATACAACATGTTTAATAAGATATAACCACATTTCATCATATATACAACATGTTTAATAAGATACAACCACATTTCATCACATATACATGTTTAATAAGATATAACCACATTTCATCACATATACAACATGTTTAATAAGATATAACCACATTTCATCATATATACAACATGTTTAATAAGATATAATCACATTTCATCACATATACAACATGTTTAATGGGATATAATCACATTTCATCACATATACAACATGTTTAATAAGATATAACCACATTTCATCATATATACAACATGTTTAATAAGATATAATCACATTTCATCACATATACAACATGTTTAATAAGATATAACCACATTTCATCATATATACAACATGTTTAATAAGATATAACCACATTTCATCATATATACAACATGTTTAATGGGATATAATCACATTTCATCACATATACAACATGTTTAATAAGATATAACCACATTTCATCACATATACAACATGTTTAATAAGATATAACCACATTTCATCATATATACAACATGTTTAATAAGATATAATCACATTTCATCACATATACAACATGTTTAATGGGATATAATCACATTTCATCACATATACAACATGTTTAATAAGATATAACCACATTTCATCACATATACAACATGTTTAATAAGATATAATCACATTTCATCACATATACAACATGTTTAATGGGATATAATCACATTTCATCACATATACAACATGTTTAATGGGATATAACCACATTTCATCACATATACAACATGTTTAATACGATATAATCACATTTCATCACATATACAACATGTTTAATAAGATATAACCACATTTCATCATATATACAACATGTTTAATAAGATATAACCACATTTCATCATATATACAACATGTTTAATGGGATATAATCACATTTCATCACATATACAACATGTTTAATAAGATATAACCACATTTCATCATATATACAACATGTTTAATAAGATATAACCACATGTCATCACATATACAACATGTTTAATGGGATATAATCACATTTCATCACATATACAACATGTTTAATGGGATATAATCACATTTCATCACATATACAACATGTTTAATGGGATATAATCACATTTCATCACATATACAACATGTTTAATGGGATATAACCACATTTCATCATATATACAACATGTTTAATAAGATATAACCACATTTCATCACATATACAACATGTTTAATGGGATATAACCACATTTCATCAAATATACAACATGTTTAATAAGATATAACCACATTTCATCATATATACAACATGTCTAATAAGATATAACCACATTTCATCATATATACAACATGTTTAATAAGATACAACCACATTTCATCACATATACAACATGTTTAATAAGATATAACCACATTTCATCATATATACAACATGTTTAATAAGATACAACCACATTTCATCACATATACAACATGTTTAATAAGATATAATCACATTTCATCACATATACAACATGTTTAATACGATATAATCACATTTCATCACATATACAACATGTTTAATAAGATATAATCACATTTCATCACATATACAACATGTTTAATACGATATAATAACATTTCATCACATATACAACATGTTTAATAAGATACAACCACATTTCATCACATATACAACATGTTTAATAAGATATAACCACATTTCATCACATATACAACATGTTTAATAAGATACAACCACATTTCATCACATATACAACATGTTTAATAAGATATAATCACATTTCATCATATATACAACATGTTTAATAAGATATAATCACATTTCATCACATATACAACATGTTTAATGGGATATAATCACATTTCATCACATATACAACATGTTTAATAAGATATAACCACATTTCATCACATATACAACATGTTTAATAAGATATAATCACAATTCATCACATATACAACATGTTTAATAAGATATAACCACATTTCATCACATATACAACATGTTTAATGGGATATAATCACATTTCATCACATATACAACATGTTTAATAAGATATAATCACATTTCATCACATATACAACATGTTTAATAAGATATAACCACATTTCATCACATATACAACATGTTTAATAAGATATAACCACATTTCATCACATATACAACATGTTTAATAAGATATAATCACATTTCATCACATATACAACATGTTTAATAAGACATAACCACATTTCATCACATATACAACATGTTTAATAAGATATAATCACATTTCATCACATATACAACATGTTTAATAAGATATAACCACATTTCATCACATATACAACATGTTTAATGGGATATAATCACATTTCATCACATATACAACATGTTTAATAAGATATAACCACATTTCATCACATATACAACATGTTTAATGGGATATAATCACATTTCATCACATATACAACATGTTTAATGGGATATAATCACATTTCATCACATATACAACATGTTTAATGGGATATAACCACATTTCATCACATATACAACATGTTTAATGGGATATAATCACATTTCATCACATATACAACATGTTTAATAAGATATTACCACATTTCATCATATATACAACATGTTTAATAAGATATAACCACATTTTATCACATATACAACAGGTACAACAATCAGACGATGTGTTTTCTGCTGATACCTGCGTGTTCAAGTGATTTAATCAGTGGCGGGCCGTGCATTGTATACCTGGGCCTTCACTGCTGTCCTGCAACTGGAACACAGCTACGGTTATTATTTGTTTTGTGTAAAAATGAAGCTCAACACCTATAAATACACTAACTGCAGAGTGCAGATACATGAATACGCCGACTGCGTCTCCTCTCTACTCTGACTGCTGCGCGGGGCTGCTGTGAGAGTACCCGCCTATGAGTGCTTTGGGGCGGCGGAGGGGCTCACGGCAGCACCCGCTGCTCGTTCACCACAGTAACTGTAGAACGTACGTGTTTTAATGTCATCGAGTCAAAACACCAGAAAAGTCTCCAACAACACCAGAACAAGTCTCCAACAACACCAGAACAAGTCTCCAACAACACCAGAACAAGTCTCCAACAACACCAGAACAAGTCTCCAACAACACCAGAACAAGTCTCCAACAACACCAGACAAGTCTCCAACAACACCAGAACAAGTCTCCAACAACACCAGAACAAGTCTCCAACAACACCAGAACAAGTCTCCAACAACACCAGAACAAGTCTCCAACAACACCAGAACAAGTCTCCAACATCACCAGAACAAGTCTCCAACAACACCAGAACAAGTCTCCAACAACACCAGAACAAGTCTCCAACAACACCAGAACAAGTCTCCAACAACACCAGACAAGTCTCCAACAACACCAGAACAAGTCTCCAACAACACCAGAACAAGTCTCCAACAACACCAGAACAAGTCTCCAACAACACCAGAACAAGTCTCCAACAACACCAGAACAAGTCTCTAGATTTGTCGCTAGTAGCTTTTGACAAAAAAAGTCTCCATGAGGGTTTGGAAAGTCACCAGATTTAGCGAGCAAGTTGCCAAGTTTCCAACACTGGCACCGCTAAATGTGTCCCCAGAGCAACATTGGACGTAACAATGGTTCCTATCACATATTAAACCAAACAAAAATCCATCTTCATAAAAACAAGTTGTACAAATAATAATATATAAACAAGCATATTAAAGCTACTGCAGATGTAAAAACAAACGCATTTAACTTACCAGAGCTGCTGTTCACTATTTAAAGACAAAGTCCATCCTCCTTTCTTTGTTAATAAAGAGTTTAATCTCACGGTTGTTCAGTACATCCGTGTGTTTTAGTTCCAGTAAGAAGTCCTTCTGGATTCATGGACGCCAGTGAAGACAGTCGAGCCTCCCCAGTTGTATTTCTTGAATACGTTTTAATGCGTTTGAGGCTGAAAATGTCCGCTCGACAGAGGCAGCAGATATTGGGATTGTCACCGCCCAACATGTCAGGCTAGCCCACTGACCAATCACGTACTTGTAGGCCAGCTAGCAGGCTCTGACACGTCAAAGAATACGCCCAACATGTCAACCTAAAGATCCGATTGGTTGAACACGATGACAATCAACAATATCGTCCCCATTCACTTAAACTGCACATGGATTCATTTGTGAGTCTGCAGGCCTCGGGCCTCTCTTCTACCTAGAGACACAGAGGTGAAATCTGATTGGATAAAAGCTCTACTTAAAACAAGCTGCACTGGAAGCAGAGCAACTGAGGAAGACAGTAGCTGTGCAATGAGAATGGGAAAAATATGTTTCTAAATTATAATACATGTAGTGTATTTATGAAACATTATTAAATTATAAAATAGGGGGGGGGTATCAGACACTAAGAATCAGTGTCGTGCTACATCAGAAGTGAGAGAGGAGGCCGACAATCTGTGTTAATCTGATAAAAGGGTCAGATTACTGAAAACATGGATTAGGACATTGTTAGCACTGAGAAGCTGCAGATGATGGGGGGGGGCAAGTCTGGTGACAAAAACAGGCAACCAATCAGAGCTTTGTAGGCGGGATTACACTCCTTCATTTTTGGATCTGATCACGTTTGTAACATAATGAAGAGCATCTTTTTCCTTAATGTGTTTTAATAATAAAATATAAAACAGATGAACATTAAAACCAGGACGATTAAAGGACAGAGATCAATATTGTTATTAGTAGTAGTAGTATTGTTATTATTATTATAAATATCATTATTATTATTAATAAAGGACAGATTATTATTATTATTTTATGATTATTATGATTATTATGATTATTAAAGGACAGAGGTTATTATTATTATTAAAGACATGAGGATCAGGGTCTCTTTACAGTCTGAGTGTGTCGCCATGTAGTCAAAGTGTCTCCTGACTGATCCCTGACTGTTCCCATGAAGGACAGGGGACGTGACCCATGTGGTCACGTGACCCATGTGGTCATGTGACTAAATCTCTACTTTAGTCTTAAATGTAAATGTTTGTTCATCTCGTCTTCCTTTAAGAGATCGTCTGTAAACAAACGAAGGTTTTCTTCTTTCAGAGGAACATTTTGTTAAAGATATGATTAATCAAAGACCAAGATAATCAGACCTGATACAGAACAAGATTCTGAACTGGTTCTGAAGAAAACCACTAAGACATAGACCAGTTCCAAAAGGGATCTGAGGACAAAACCAGTTCAGAATCGACTCAGAGAGTATCACGTAGACCCAGGAACTGAGCAGACCGTGAAGATCCTTTATTTCAATACGATCTGCTGAAGACTGACAGCCAATCAGAGAGCGGCATCGTGTCACAAAGTGTTTTAGTTTCCCAGTGAACAGAAAAAAAGAACGTTAACGGGTCCATTAAAGCCAGAGTCCCTTTCAGTGGTCTGAAGGTGTAATGAGCGGCTGTCAGCGCAGCCTGCAGGCGTCCCGCTGGGTAAAATCACCCACATCATGCTCTCAGTGGCAGTCTGTAATCATTCTACTTCAGCTTCTACAGAGACCACAACAGTCTACTACAGACCTGGTTTAAAACCACAACACTGATATCAGCTGACTGTTAGTGAGGATGTAGATATCATAGTCCACCATCTGAAGGGGACCTACAGAAACCCAGGTAGAGATCATAGTCCACCATCTGAAGGGGACCGACAGAAACCCAGGTAGAGATCATAGTCCACCATTTGAAGGGGACCGACAGAAACCCAGGTAGAGATCATCGTCCACCATTTGAAGGGGACAGACAGAAACCCAGGTAGAGATCATAGTCCACCATCTGAAGGGGACCGACAGAAACCCAGGTGGAGATCATAGTCCATGATCTGAAGGGGACCGACAGAAACCCAGGTGGAGATCATAGTCCACCATCTGAAGGGGACCGACAGAAACCCAGGTAGAGATCATCGTCCACCATTTGAAGGGGACAGACAGAAACCCAGGTAGAGATCATAGTCCACCATCTGAAGGGGACCGACAGAAACCCAGGTGGAGATCATAGTCCACCATCTGAAGGGGACCGACAGAAACCCAGGTAGAGATCATAGTCCACCATCTGAAGGGGACCGACAGAAACCCAGGTAGAGATCATCGTCCACCATTTGAAGGGGACCGACAGAAACCCAGGTAGAGATCATAGTCCACCATCTGAAGGGGACAGACAGAAACCCAGGTAAAGATCATAGTCCATGATCTGAAGGGGACCTATAGAAACCCAATTACCACAGTTATGTTGTCATGTTTGTATGTGAACAAATATCTGATCAAAGTCTGCAGGTTCAGACATCAGAGACCAGGACACAAGGACACGAGGAGATGAGGACACAAGGAGATGAGGACACAAGGACGAGGAGACGAGGACGAGGAGACGAAGACACGAGGAGACGAGGATACGAGGGCACGAGGACACGAGGAGACGAAGACACGAGGAGACGAAGACACGAGGAGACGAGGACACAAGGACACAAGGAGACGAGGATACGAAGATACGAGGACACGAGGAGACGAGGATACGAGGGCACGAGGACACGAGGAGATGAAGATACCAAGACACGAGGAGACGAGGACGAGGAGATGAGGATACCAAGACACAAGGAGACGAGGAGATGAGGAGATGAGGAGACGAGGACGAGGAGACGAAGACAAGAGGAGACGAAGACACGAGGAGACAAGGATACCAAGACATGAGGAGACAAGGATGAGGAGATAAGGAGACGAGGACGAGGAGATGAGGAGACGAGGAGAGGAGGAGATGAGGAGACGAGGAGACGAGGACGAGGAGACAAAGACACGAGGAGACGAGGACACGAGGACACAAGGAGACGAGGATACGAGGATACAAAGATACGAGGACACGAGGAGACGAGGATACGAGGGCACGAGGACACAAGGAGATGAAGACAAGAGGACACGAAGACAAGAGGAGACGAGGATACCAAGACACGAGGAGACGAGGACGAGGAGATGAGGATACCAAGACACAAGGAGACGAGGACGAGGAGATGAGGAGACGAGGAGACGAGGACGAGGAGACGAAGACACGAGGAGACAAGGACACAAGGAGACGAGGATACGAAGACACGAGGACACGAGGATACGAAGACACAAGGACACGAGGAGACGAGGATAAGAGGAGACAAGGGGACAAGGGGACGAGGGGACGAGGAGACGAGGAGACAACGGATCATCAAACACACTTCTCCGTCTGTTTCAGGCTGAATGTGAATGTTCACTCAGCTCTCCATCGCCCCCCTGTGGAGCTCTTTGTCTTAAATGTCGACGTTGACTAAAGACCATAATATCCCGTCACTTCATTGGTTAGAATAGTGAAATGAAAGGGGAGCTCACTAAAGGTTTGATTCTCGTCCTTGATGTCAATCTCATCTGAATCTCAAACATAATGAGATTTTAGACTCTTTTCCTCAAACACAGTTTAATTGAAGAAAACATTATTTGAGCTTTGAAAGTTGTTTGTGGTTTGTTTTGTTAGATTGAGAACAATAAGGAGTCAAGATGTTTGATCTTTGTCTTCTTTACAGATAATTCACTTTGATTAACTTTAGTCACAAAGTAGAAACAGAAATACAAGAGTAGAGTCTGAAGGTGTAGATCATGTGATCACTCACATCACTGAACTCGGCTCAGCTCTGGATCAATAAACTGGATCAGAGACACTTTTCATGTTTAGTGTCTGAGTAAATGTTCGGGATCCAGGATCGGGATCCAGGTACTGATCCAGGATCAGGATCAGGATAAGGTACAGATCCAGGATCAGGATCAGGTACAGATCCAGGATTAGGATCAGGATCAGGTACAGAACCAGGATCAGGATCTGTCTTTGCTGCACATTTGTAAATAATTAGAGAAACTAGAGTTGAAAGTCTCTTCATTACGTGTTATTCTGCTGCTCTCTCGTCCCACAGAGACTCTCTCACCTCTGAAGTTAATGATCTGTGAGGAGGAGTGAGATAATACTCCTTTCATGAGAGCAAATGGAAGAAAACCTTCTAATCATAGAGTCCATAGAGGGGGGGTTCATACGGCATCTCCTCTGCTTTGATTTTCCTCAGCAAAGCCTCATAACCTGATCTGCCTTCATGTGAGAACACATTATGTAATTACACTGAAATAAAAAGAAATAAACTCACACTGATGATCGTGGATCTGTGAGTTAAATGTGAGCTGAAGAAGAAGAAGAATAACTTAAAGAATCACATCATACTGTAGTCCATATAAAATCTGTTAATCATTCCTTCATTCATACAGTGTAGTTTAATAAAGTTAACCTGTGTAGTTTAATACAGTTAACCTGTGTAGTTTAATACAGTTAACCTGTGTAGTTTAATACAGTTAACCTGTGTAGTTTAATACAGTTAACCTGTGTAGTTTAATAATGTTAACCTGTGTAGTTTAATAATGTTAACCTGTGTAGTTTAATACAGTTAACCCGTGTAGTTTAATACAGTTAACCCGTGTAGTTTAATAAAGTTAACCTGTGTAGTTTAATACAGTTAACCTGTGTAGTTTAATAATGTTAACCTGTGTAGTTTAATAATGTTAACCTGTGTAGTTTAATACAGTGAACCCGTGTAGTTTAATACAGTTAACCTGTGTAGTTTAATAATGTTAACCTGTGTAGTTTAATAATGTTAACCTGTGTAGTTTAATACAGTTAACCTGTGTAGTTTAATACAGTTAACCTGTGTAGTTTAATACAGTTAACCTGTGTAGTTTAATAACGTTAACCTGTGTAGTTTAATAACGTTAACCCGTGTAGTTTAATAACGTTAACCCGTGTAGTTTAATAATGTTAACCTGTGTAGTTTAATACAGTTAACCTGTGTAGTTTAATACAGTGAACCCGTGTAGTTTAATACAGTGAACCCGTGTAGTTTAATAAAGTGAACCCGTGTAGTTTAATACAGTTAACCCGTGTAGTTTAATAAAGTTAACCCGTGTAGTTTAATAACGTTAACCCGTGTAGTTTAAAAAAGTTAACCTGTGTAGTTTAATACAGTTAACCCGTGTAGTTTAATACAGTTAGCCTGTGTAGTTTAATACAGTTAACCTGTGTAGTTTAATAAAGTTAACCTGTGTAGTTTAATAACGTTAACCTGTGTAGTTTAATAACGTTAACCTGTGTAGTTTAATAACGTTAACCTGTGTAGTTTAATAATGTTAACCTGTGTAGTTTAATACAGTTAACCTGTGTAGTTTAATACAGTTAACCTGTGTAGTTTAATACAGTTAACCCGTGTAGTTTAATAACGTTAACCCGTGTAGTTTAATAATGTTAACCTGTGTAGTTTAATAAAGTTAACCTGTGTAGTTTAATAAAGTTAACCTGTGTAGTTTAATAACATTAACCTGTGTAGTTTAATACAGTTAACCTGTGTAGTTTAATAATGTTAACCTGTGTAGTTTAATAAAGTTAACCTGTGTAGTTTAATAATGTTAACCCGTGTAGTTTCATAACGTTAACCCGTGTAGTTTAATAACGTTAACCTGTGTAGTTTAATAATGTTAACCTGTGTAGTATAATACAGTTAACCTGTGTAGTTTAATAACGTTAACCTGTGTAGTTTAATAACGTTAACCTGTGTAGTTTAATACAGTTAACCTGTGTAGTTTAATAATGTTAACCTGTGTAGTTTAATAACGTTAACCTGTGTAGTTTAATAAAGTTAACCTGTGTAGTTTAATACAGTTAACCTGTGTAGTTTAATAACGTTAACCTGTGTAGTTTAATAACGTTAACCTGTGTCGTTTAATAATGTTAACCTGTGTAGTTTAATACAGTTAACCCGTGTAGTTTAATACAGTTAACCTGTGTAGTTTAATACAGTTAACCTGTGTAGTTTAATAAAGTTAACCTGTGTCGTTTAATAAAGTTAACCCGTGTAGTTTAATAAAGTTAACCCGTGTAGTTTAATACAGTTAACCCGTGTAGTTTAATACAGTTAACCTGTGTAGTTTAATACAGTTAACCTGTGTAGTTTAATACAGTTAACCCGTGTAGTTTAATACAGTGAACCCGTGTAGTTTAATAAAGTTTAACGGAGTTTAATAAAGTTATACATAAAACTATATGTTAAAATAGAAGCCTGCGTCAAAATGTAATAATTCTCAGTTGTCTATTGGTTTTAGGTCCACGTCCGGATACAACTTTATCTGGGTCCAGACCTTTTTCACACATTGAATACTGTTCTACATGCCACATGAATAAAGAATTAAAAACATTTAAATGATACCTTATTTGTTTTATGTATAAATAGGCATAAATAAAGGATGTCTTTCATATGATCTAAAAATAAATCGTAATATATTAGTAATTTCTTCATTAATTCTCCCTCTAAAATCCCTCTAAACATTATGACTATGTTTCATAATGTAGAGACCAGATCACAGGACCTTATTCAGCCTGACCTTGTTACCATGGTAACATAACCTTGTAATTTTATAACTTTTCTAATCAAGTGACTCGTTTTATAAAATTTAAATTCTCTGATGTCAGTCCACAGTGACCTCACTGAGGTTATGATGAGGTCACAACACGATGCTTCAAGTACGGAGGCCCCCTGAGGACAAAACACAAGCAAAAATGAAAACACACATATAAGCAGGAATGTGTTCTCAATACAACTATTTAACAAATATAAAAATATATATTCATATTAAGAGAAAAGCAGTCAGAATCTTATGAAATGTAACATATTTAAACGTATAAAGTGTAAACATTAACAAGAGAAATGCCTGAACATTAAATGTGAGAATAAAAGACATTAAAACAAAAAGACGGGACAAATGTTGAGAGAAATGATCACCAAACGTTAACAAAGTGAATCAAATAAATTCAACAAATACTGAGATATAAGTGAAACACAAATATGAAAACACGTACAACTAAAATATATATAAAAAAATATTAGATTATATTATATTTGATGAACGTTATGAGTGGAAAACAACAAGATGTTATCGTCACTAAATAAATAAAAATCATGATTTAATTAGAATCTTCAGACTTGGACTTTTTCTTAATGTTTAATGTAAACTCAACAATGTTCAACAGTAATGACTAACAATGTGAGTAATTAGTGAGTTCACATCAACACTCACACAAACACACAGGCTCATCAAGGTTTCAGAGATCCTGGTCTTTCAGAGATCCTGGTCTTCAGAGATCCTGGTCTTTCAGAGATCCTGGTCTTCAGAGATCCTGGTCTTTCAGAGATCCTGGTCTTCAGAGATCCTGGTCTTCAGAGATCCTGGTCTTTCAGAGATCCTGGTCTTTCAGAGATCCTGGTCTTTCAGAGATCCTGGTCTTCAGAGGTCCTGGTGTTTCTGAGATCCTGGTCCTTCTGTTCCTTGTGGTCTTCGTTGCGTCCTGTAGACTGGGGATGGTTTCACATCGTTAATCCCTCTGTAGATTTAACAAGCCTGTGTTCATAATCTGGATGTTTCTCTCTGTGAAGTCGGTGTAGTGGTCATAAATAATGGTGCATCATGGGACATTTTATCAACCCTGCCAACAAACCGTCTGCAGGGACTGGGCTCAGTCAAACTCTTTCTTAAAGTCTCGACTCTGCGGCTCATGCTGATGAATCTCTGCTCTGATGAGTCTTATTTTGAAGGATCGACTCCACTTCAGCCGTTTATGTGATTTCAATGTCAAACAAAAGGCGTGTTTCTGTGTGTTTCTGTGTGTTTCTGTGTGTTTCTGAGTGTTTCTGTGTGTTTCTGAGTGTTTCTGAGTGTTTCTGTGTGTTACTGAGTGTTTCTGAGGCTGTGGGCAGGATTTAACATGATTCCAGCTCGTCTTTGATGTGTTCCAGGCCTACAGGGAGATCATATACTGGCCTTTATCACTGAAGCTCAGATGTCGGACGCCTCGCAGCTCTGCCGCTCTGCAGCTCTGCAGCTCAGAGACAACAGACTGGAGTCACAGCTGCATGTAGAGGCCCATCAGGTGGAAACAGAGAAAAAGGATTCAGAAGACCTTTCACTTTAATGACGTGTTAATCAAGCTCTGGTCTGTGTTATCTACCACAAGTCATCAGCTACATGAGAGAATCATTAGCGTCTCGTTGTTACACATTTACACTTCTCTCACATCTTTGATGTTGAGAGAAAAATACTAAAACCGTCTGTTGTTTCACATTTAAAAAAAGAAACTGAAATCATCTTTTTCAGCTGTAATCTTTAGTCATTATCCACCAAACACTCTCTGACTGGATGAACCCACAATGACAACATAATGAGTGTGGAGAGCAGAAGAAAAGGCTCTAATCTTAAGGAGGCGACACAGAGGTCAGAGGTCAACGATAAGGTCTGACTGTGATTAGTCCGAGAGGTTATCAACACGTCTGACCGCAGACAAAAGATCGACCTCTCCGACCGCTGAGGCTGAAACTTGTTCCTCTTCTTTATTCTATATTAGAGTTATACAGAGTACACTATATCATGGGACAGTGTGTACAGTGTAGTAGTATAGTATACAGTACATTAAAGTACAGTATATTACAGTATAGTATAGCATAGTATTGTACAGTATAGTATACAGTACAGTATAGTATACAGTACAGTATAGTATAGTGTACAGTGTAGTAGTATAGTATACAGTACATTAAAGTACAGTATATTACAGTACAGTATAGCATAGTATTGGACAGTATAGTATTGTACAGTATAGTATACAGTACAGTATAGTATAGTATTGTACAGTATACTACAGTACAGTATATAACAGTATAGTATACAGTACAGTACAGTATAATACAGTAGAGTATAACATAGTATTGTACAGTATACTACAGTATACTACAGTATAGTACAGATGGAAGACTTTAGGTCAGAGGAAGGTAATCCTCATTATCATTATATTATTATTTTAAACCATGTATTGGGCCTCAGAGGTCTGAACTGAACGTCTGGTTCACATGTTTTATTCATGTGGTGATGTTCTACGACCACTACGCTTCATGGACTTTCAGACGGTTCTTTGCTCCTAAATACTGTATCAGAATCCTGCAGACATCGTACAAAGATCACCATCTGTTCAGAGGAAGAAAACAGAATCACAAAGATTGATCATTTCTCCTGCAGGCTCTGGTTCCATCAGTAGTTCAATTCTCTCTCTGCAGGCTGTTGGTTAACAGTCCTGACTTTATATTCCAACAAAAGAAAAACCAACAGAAAGGACTATAAAAGCATAAAGTCACAGTGTGTCATGTAGAGACAAAGAGGACGTTTCAAGAGGCTGTTTGTGTCTCTCAGTGTGGACACTTCACGCTCGTCCTCTGTGGATAAAACCCCCACATGGTGTCCTCTCATTGCCAGCAATGTAAAACAGACACCAGGTCAGTTTTCTTCCTCCTGACTCAGTGAACAAAGCTGACACTCTGTCAGAGCAGGTCGACACGAGGAGGACAGTGTTCTCGGCTGAAAGCTGACTAAAGGTCCCCCTCGGTGTCTGGACACAGGAGCAGGAAGCGCCGCTCAAAGTGAAGAATCCCAGTGTTTGGAGAGCCCTCGGGTGCGTTTGGTTTTAATGTCGGCTGTGGAGAAGGAAGGCCCGGCGGGGAGGAGACGCTTTCAGAGCTGCACCAGCGTCACTTAGCAACAGCACCTTTTAGCTGGATGAAAGCTCAGGAAGTCCCCGACGGCAGGACGGACGGGTCACCAGCAGAAACCAGATTCTGGTCCAACAGGACGGGACATTAATATTATTAACTCCTTCATGAGACAAGGGCATGAAACTCTATGAATATGGGGTTACTTTCTACTTCTGATGAGACAACCACTAAAGGGCCAGTAGTGATGTTAGTCTGAGGTTCTGATCAGAGTCTAGTTTTATTTTCAGGAGATGAATCAAATCAATGTTCTGTTGGGGATCAATAAAGAATCAATATCAGTTATAGTTACAATATTTTCACCTCTTTCCCTTGATGACAGAACTGAAGCTGTTATCTCTGGCTCATGGGGTAGAGAGGGTTGTCTGGTCACCGCAAGGTTGGTGGTTCGATCCTTGATTACAACGTGTGCTGTGCCGAAGTGTCCCTGAGCAAGACACTAAACCCCTAACTGCTCCCTGGGCGCTTCTCAGGGGCATCCCACTGCTCTAGGGATGGGTCAAATGACTAATAAGGGATTGTCTTTAATCTTTAACCCTTTAGGGGCTATAAGTGCTAATAAAATAGCTTAATGGCTAATAAACGGTTCACTACCGGTTGGTGTTTATTAGGATTTGAATGACGGGAGGAGCAGAAAGTAGAAACACGTCACTTTATTTCTAAAATGATGAACCTGATTTTTTCTGTTTGTTCTTTCTTTCTGCTCTATGAAAACGTTTCGCTGGTCTTTAGTTTGATTATAAAGTCGACGAGTGTCTTCATGATATTTTGTGAAACGTGTGTGACGTGTGAACAGGAAGCGTGTTTCCTGCTCCGGCTGTGAGCTTCACACTGATCTGAGGTCAGATGAATAAAACCGTCTGAATGTCGGCTCATGCTGCCAACGTTAAGACAAAGTGCATTATGGGACCCAATGGGAGGCTGTTTTCTCTCTTTGACATCATGTTGAGGCTTTTATTTTGATATCCATTCATGTTTGATTTATTACATATATATATTTAATGCACACCGTAAATGCACCAACATGTATTCTTATTTTTACAAAATAGAACTATGAATTATCAGCATTTTAGAAAACAATATTCAATTATTCAATAATTTAATAATCTAATTCAAAACAGCAAAAAAAGTTACATACAGAAACAATCTGACAGAAAAAAATTATTTCAAAATACATATAAAATCTAAATGTTGTGTGATAGATGCTAACATGCTAACAGCAACATGCATGTTTGTGATGATAAAAAAACATTAAATAAACCCTGTAAAAGCTGATCAGATGATCTGTTGCAATGTTAACTACAAGGAGGTGATGCTGTTAGGGGCTGGTCCAAGGCAAACCTGAGCCAGCCCTAACTATAAACCTGAGCCAGCCCTAACTATAAACCTGAGCCAGCCCTAACTATAAACCTGATCCAGTCCTAACTATAAACCTGAACCAGCCCTAACTATAAACCTGATCCAGTCCTAACTATAAACCTGAACCAGCCCTAACAATAAACCTGATCCAGTCCTAACTATAAACCTGAACCAGCCCTAACTATAAACCTGATCCAGTCCTAACTATAAACCTGAGCCAGCCCTAACTATAAACCTGAGCCAGCCCTAACTATAAACCTGAGCCAGCCCTAACTATAAACCTGAGCCAGCCCTAACTATAAACCTGAGCCAGCCCTAACTATAAACCTGATCCAGTCCTAACTATAAACCTGAACCAGCCCTAACTATAAACCTGATCCAGTCCTAACTATAAACCTGAGCCAGCCCTAACTATAAACCTGAGCCAGCCCTAACTATAAACCTGAGCCAGCCCTAACTATAAACCTGAGCCAGCCCTAACTATAAACCTGAGCCAGCCCTAACTATAAACCTGAACCAGTCCTAACTATAAACCTGATTCAGCCCTAACTTTAAACCTGAGCCAGCCCTAATTATAAACCTGAGCCAGCCCTAACTATGAACCTGATCCAGTCCTAACTATAAACCTGAACCAGCCCTAACTATAAACCTGAGCCAGCCCTAACTATAAACCTGATCCAGTCCTAACTATAAACCTGAGCCAGCCCTAACTATAAACCTGATCCAGTCCTAACTATAAACCTGATCCAGTCCTAACTATAAACCTGAGCCAGCCCTAATTATAAACCTGAGCTAGCCCTAACTATGAACCTGATCCAGTCCTAATTATAAACCTGAGCCAGCCCTAACTATAAACCTGAGCCAGCCCTAACTATAAACCTGAGCCAGCCCTAATTATAAACCTGAGCCAGCCCTAACTATGAACCTGATCCAGTCCTAACTATAAACCTGGGCCACCCCTAAGTATAAACCTGATCCAGTCCTAACTATAAACCTGAGCCAGCCCTGACTATAAATCTGAGCCAGCCCTAACTAGAAACCTGAACCAGCCCTGACTAAACCTGAGCCAGTCCTGACTATAAACCTGAACCAGCCCTGACTATAAACCTGAGCCAGCCCTAACTAGAAACCTGAACCAGCCCTAACTAGAAACCTGAGCCAGTCCTAACTAGAAACCTGAACCAGCCCTGACTAGAAACCTGAGCCAGTCCTAACTAGAAACCTGAACCAGCCCTAACTATAAACCTGAACCAGCCCTAACTAGAAACCTGAACCAGCCCGAACTAGAAACCTGAACCAGCCCTAACTAGAAACCTGAGCCAGCCCTAACTAGAAACCTGAGCCAGTCCTAACTAGAAACCTGAACCAGCCCTAACTAGAAACGTGAACCAGCCCTAACTAGAAACCTGAACCAGCCCTAACTAGAAACGTGAACCAGCCCTAACTAGAAACCTGAACCAGCCCTAACTAGAAACGTGAACCAGCCCTAACTAGAAACCTGAACCAGCCCTAACTAGAAACCTGAACCAGCCCTAACTAGAAACCTGAGCCAGCCCTAACTATAAACCTAAACGGACGACTCCCACCCTTTGCACAGGGAATTTCAGCTTCTTCCTTCTAGACGGAGGTATATAGTCCCACGGTGTAGAACAAAGCGGTATAAAAACAGCTTTGTTCCAGCAGCCATCACTCAGGTGAACAAATCACAGCAACAGTGCACAGATGCTATAGAAGCAACGTTTGTGTACTTATTTATTTGATTTATTGATTGACTGATTTGTAGCCTTGTGTACTTTTATCATGTTTGTCTTTTTGTCTGTGTTGTTTGTAATGTCTGTTGAGATGGATGCCTCGCTCTCTATTGCAAACCAAGTCTACCTACGGGTACCAATAAAAGTAACCTGAACCTGAACCTGAATTCACGACCATTCATTTCTGAGGACGAGCACAACACTCCAAATGGTCACCAGTATGTCATAATCCAAATTAAATAATAATTTCTGCTAATTTTACTCAAAAATGAGTGGTAGAATTTCATATAAATGGGGTTTAGTGACCTACAACATCAAGCTCAGAGTCAAACCTCTCAGACGTGTGATGTCATGGTGCCCTCTAGTGGACATTTAACATCACTGTATCTTCATCTGAACATCATCAATATCTCTGTTCATAGTGATTTTGGTTAATTTAATTTCCTCGTCGTTGAAAACTGCTGTAAATGAATAATAGTAATTAATAAACGAAGACTGTTTGATAATGAATATTAATTTGATGTGAACAGTTATATTATGATGAAGTATACAGTATTTACCAAGACTTTTCTCTTGCTAAATGTATTATTGTAATATTATTATTATTATTATTATATTACGGTTGTGAAGGAGTCAGATATGAAACACAAACTTAACATCATTAGAACCAACAGAAACAAAAAACACTTATTTAAAGTAATTCTCAACATCTTAACATTTTTTACATATTACAAAATGTCCAAATACAAGTAAAAAAGTAAAAAAAAATATCCATGCTGATGTGTCATTATAGCTTTGTATGTTTGTGTGAGACTGTGATTGTGCTGTGTGTACCCACCCAATGCCATCACAATAAATAAATAAAATGAATATACTGTATATCAAAAATAGCTGGTTTACTCTGACTCACATCAGTTCTAATTGTTCTCTGTATATCACTGCAGACTGGAGGGATTGGTGGCTTTAGCTGCTGCTAAACCTGCAGAACCTCCTGTGATATTTGCACGTATTTAAAATAAAACGATGTAAATACATTACAATTCACAAAGCGCTGATAGACACACACAGTGACAGTGAAATGATCAGCGTCTTCAGAGAAATGTGTTTTTAAAAATACATGATAGATAAAAACATAATAGACATAACAAAATGATGTCAAACTAAATAATGTTAAAGGCCCTTTTACAGCAGCAATTTTGAAATGTCATGTCTGAGCCGACAATGACCAGGCTGGTAGTTAGTGGACCGTCTGAGCTGACAATGACGAGGCTGGTAGTTAGTGGACCGTCTGAGCTGACAATGACGAGGCTGGTAGTTAGAGGACTGTCTGAGCTGACAGTGACCAGGCTGGTAGTTAGTGGACTGTCTGAGCTGACAGTGACCAAGCTGGTAGTTAGTGGACTGTCTGAGCCGACAATGACCAGGCTGGTAGTTAGAGGACTGTCTGAGGCGACAATGACCAAGCTGGTAGTTAGAGGACAGTCTGAGCTGACAATGACCAAGCTGGTAGTTAGAGGACAGTCTGAGCCGACAATGACCAAGCTGGTAGTTAGAGGACCGTCTGAGCCGACAATGACCAGGCTGGTAGTTAGAGGACTGTCTGAGCTTACAGTGACCAGGCTGGTAGTTAGTGGACTGTCTGAGCTGACAGTGACCAGGCTGGTAGTTAGTGGACTGTCTGAGCTGACAATGATGAGGCTGGTAGTTAGAGGACTGTCTGAGCCGACAATGACCAGGCTGGTAGTTAGAGGACTGTCTGAGCTGACAGTGACCAGGCTGGTAGTTAGTGGACTGTCTGAGCCGACAATGACCAGGCTGGTAGTTAGAGGACTGTCTGAGCCGACAATGACCAGGCTGGTAGTTAGAGGACTGTCTGAGCTGACAGTGACCAAGCTGGTAGTTAGTGGACTGTCTGAGCCGACAATGACCAGGCTGGTAGTTAGAGGACTGTCTGAGCTGACAATGACCAGGCTGGTAGTTAGAGGACTGTCTGAGCCGACAATGACCAGGCTGGTAGTTAGTGGACTGTCTGAGCCGACAATGACCAGGCTGGTAGTTAGAGGACCGTCTGAGCTGACAATGACCAGGCTGGTAGTTAGAGGACCGTCTGAGCCGACAATGACCAGGCTGGTAGTTAGAGGACCGTCTGAGCTGACAATGACCAGGCTGGTAGTTAGTGGACTGTCTGAGCTGACAATGACCAGGCTGGTAGTTAGTGGACTGTCTGAGCTGACAATGACCAGGCTGGTAGTTAGTGGACTGTCTGAGCTGACAATCACCAGGCTGGTAGTTAGAGGACAGTCTGAGCTGACAATGACCAGGCTGGTAGTTAGTGGACTGTCTGAGCCGACAATGACCAGGCTGGTAGTTAGTGGACTGTCTGAGCTGACAATGACCAGGCTGGTAGTTAGTGGACTGTCTGAGCTGACAGTGACCAAGCTGGTAGTTAGAGGACAGTCTGAGCTGACAATGACCAAGCTGGTAGTTAGAGGACAGTCTGAGCTGACAATGACCAGGCTGGTAGTTAGTAGACTGTCTGAGCTGACAGTGACCAAGCTGGTAGTTAGAGGACAGTCTGAGCTGACAATGACCAGGCTGGTAGTTAGTAGACTGTCTGAGCTGACAGTGACCAAGCTGGTAGTTAGAGGACAGTCTGAGCTGACAATGACCAGGCTGGTAGTTAGAGGACTGTCTGAGCTGACAATGACCAAGCTGGTAGTTAGAGGACAGTCTGAGCCGACAATGACCAAGCTGGTAGTTAGAGGACCGTCTGAGCCAACAATGACCAGGCTGGTAGTTAGAGGACTGTCTGAGCCGACAATGACCAGGCTGGTAGTTAGAGGACAGTCTGAGCTGACAATGACCAGGCTGGTAGTTAGTGGACTGTCTGAGCTGACAATGACCAGGCTGGTAGTTAGTGGACTGTCTGAGCTGACAGTGACCAAGCTGGTAGTTAGAGGACAGTCTGAGCTGACAATGACCAGGCTGGTAGTTAGAGGACAGTCTGAGCTGACAGTGACCAAGCTGGTAGTTAGAGGACAGTCTGAGCTGACAATGACCAGGCTGGTAGTTAGTGGACTGTCTGAGCTGACAATGACCAGGCTGGTAGTTAGTGGACTGTCTGAGCCGACAATGACCAGGCTGGTAGTTAGTGGACTGTCTGAGCCGACAATGACCAGGCTGGTAGTTAGAGGACCGTCTGAGCTGACAATGACCAGGCTGGTAGTTAGAGGACCGTCTGAGCCGACAATGACCAGGCTGGTAGTTAGTAGACTGTCTGAGCTGACAATGACCAGGCTGGTAGTTAGTGGACTGTCTGAGCTGACAATGACCAGGCTGGTAGTTAGTGGACTGTCTGAGCTGACAATGACCAGGCTGGTAGTTAGTGGACCGTCTGATTCGATAATGACCAGGCTGGTAGTTAGAGGACTTAGAGGTTCTACTGGTACTTTAGATGATTGTAGTGACCTGGACATACTTCTAGTGGTAGTAGTGGCGGTTCTAGGGGTCTCCTAGTGGTCATTGCGGAGCTAGTGGTTTTAGTGAAGCTGGTACTAGTGAAACCTTAAGAGTGGCTCTAATTGTCTAATTGTCCTCTTAAGGTTTCTTGTGTTCATCAAGGAGGTTCCTGGGGTCCTGAATGGACCAATGAGTCCTTTAGGTGGTCTAGTGGTCCTTGGGGAGGTCTGTTTGTTTTAATTCAGATGGACTGACCCAAGGGTCTCAAGACGTTAAAGTGTTGATCTATTGTATCTGATTCATCAGTGACAGTCGAACTGGACTCTATGTGAGTCCTGCAGTTCATTGATACCAGCAGGTGTTGTGAGTTCATCACATTCAGTCAGCAGCTTTGAATTCATGAATGATGCAATTTTCTGCAACTCTTCACTGTTTCTACTAAGAAAACTAACTGTAATGTGTCGCCACTATTCATGAGAGTTCACTTCATAACAGAACAGTTTGTTTTTCATAACAGTGACAGAAATGTGGAATTACTGCAATAAAACACAGTGAAGTTTAAAAGTGGTTTCTAATTGACACAAAGATGAAGGAGAACCATCCAGAGAACCAGCTCGGCCTTCTTATTGTCTCACACTTCACTCAAAATAAATACAACTACGTTTTTATGAGTTTTTATTGGTCAAAGTCGACGCTGAAGTCCTTGAAAATTCTTTTTCTGTTTTCCCTCGAGTCAGCATTGATAAAAATATCTCAAATGTCAAAAACGAATCATTCTAGCTGAGGAAATGATTAAAAGTTAAGAACATGATGTGAGTAATGAATGGTAATTTAGACACAATGGCCTCTCCTCTCAGGAGGAAAAGGAGCTAAATGGTGGATTCATTGTTTTGATTTGTGAGCGTTATTTTATTAAATTATTTTATTTTATTACTATTCAAATTTGAACATTCACCAGCCATTTGGCCAATGAACAAAAAAGTTATTTCCTGAAATGATGAGATAAAAAGTCAAGTTGACTTTTACATTTAAAATAATGAGGTCCATTTAGTAAAGAGGGTTAGGGTTATAAATAACTTATTTATTTCCTGTATTAAAGAGCTTCCGTATGTTGTCATGCTGCGGCTGATCTCATGTCAGAAGATTAATCCTTAGACTGGAGCTCCTGTGTTGAAGTTATTTATAAAGTCAGGGGACAGGTGTGGCCCCTGGAGGTCTCGGGGTCCTCTGGACAGAGATGAACCATCTGTCAATCCCACGCAGCTGCTGACTCTGCAAACATACATGTTTAATCTGACATGCATGTGGACACGAGACACGAACACAAAATATACAGAAATATCTCAATGTACTCCATATACTGTGTACAATAAGATGTACTATTTTTTATTTTGAATGCAGGACTTTTATTGGAGTATTTTTACACTCTGGTGTTACTTTACTTCAGTAAAACATTTGAGTGCTTCTTCCACAACTCTGTGTGCGTGTGTGTGTGTGTGTGTGCGTGTGTGTGTGTGTGTGTGTGTGTGTGTGTGTGTGAGAGTGTGTGTGTGTGTGTGTGTGTGTGTGTGTGTGTGTGTGTGTGTGTGTGTGTGAGTGTGTGTGTGTGTGTGTGAGTGTGTGTGTGTGTGTGTGTGTGTGTGTGTGTGTGTGTGTGTGTGTGTGAGAGTGTGTGTGTGTGTGTGTGTGTGTGAGTGTGTGTGTGTGTGTGAGAGTGTGTGTGTGTGAGAGTGTGCGTGTGTGTGTGTGTGTGTGTGTGTGTGTGTGTGTGTGTGTGTGTGAGTGTGTGTGAGCGTGTGTGTGTGTGTGTGTGTGTGTGAGAGTGTGTGTGTGTGTGTGTGTGTGTGTGTGTGTGTGTGTGTGTGAGTGTGTGTGAGTGTGTGTGTGTATGTGTGTGTGTGGGGTGGAGGGGGGGGGTTGGTCTCATCGGAGTAGCGTGACCGGCTGATGGAGGCTGGATTGAGGGGGGAGGAGATGTGTCCTCTCTGATCCAATCAGCTGAAGTCTACCCCCCACACCCCCCCCCCTGCAGGCCTGTAGACACGCAGAGGGTTTAATGCATCAGGAGATCAGCAGCAGATCCTCCTGAACGTTAGAAACAAGTTGTGTTCACAATGAAAACTCTGATCTGTGTCAGTGTCCGTCAGGTGAAAACCACATATTGTGGTTCTGGATCAGGACCTCTGATGGAACCCCTGAACAGGTTCTCTGTTCTCCAAAGAACGGTTCTTTAGTCCAAGAACAACAGTGGAGTACAAATGATCAATAATACATGTTTAATAATAATCTAATGTTTAAACGGTCAATTTAGGTTTTCACAGCAGGAACACGGATCAGAGACTTGGACCTGGACCTGATCTAGAGGAGTCTCTCTGATGTGGATCAGAGGACTGGACCTGGTCTGGAGAAGACTGTGGTGGTTTTGGGTTATGATTTTGGGGAGACAGTAGAGTTCAAAGGGCCACAGGCTGGACTCAGACCTGGGTCAATGCAGTCAGGACCTGGTACAGAGCTACCTAATAAACAGGGTTCTGGTTGTGTTCAGGTTCAGGACTCCTTTATGGTTCAATGAGAAGTCAACAGTGATCTTAGCATCATTTCTAAACCCAAATGTTTTAGTGTCTTAGTGTCTGTGAAGCATTTCATGTCCTCTAAACATCTAAATGTATTAATGATAAAAACTAAAAAGGAGGTGTGAAAAAAGAGGCACATTCACATTAAAAGTGAATGAGTTTATCCAGCCTGGTCAACTTCTACCTGAAGCTTCACCTGTAGCTGATTACAGTTCAATAATGTACTTTACATGTATCTAAATACAGTTAAATACTGTACTTATATATATATATACAGTATATATAAGTGAGGTCTTAACTGCACCTTAACGTCACTCCTGTGGTGTGATTTATAACTCATATGATTGGTCGGTGTGTTACCTGAACCGCTGAACGATTACCGTAAAGGCTGGAAAAGCGGCGCCGGTTAAAATAGAAGCGCTGCGTCAAAATTTAATAATTCTCAATTATCTATCGTTTTTAGGTCCATGGTACGGATACAACGGGGTCTGGATCCAGACCCGGACCGTTAGTAACGTTAGTGACAGTGTGGGCTCCATGGGAGCAGGGGAAGGGCTTGTCAGGGCGTGTCATAAACATGTTAAATGTAGTCACACGTGTAATAAACGTGTTAAATGTAGTCACACGTGTAATAAATGTGTTAAATGTAGTCACACGTGTCATAAACGTGTTAAATGTAGTCACATGTGTCATAAACGTGTTAAATTTAGTCACACGTGTCATAAACGTGTTAAATGTCGTCACACGTGTCATAAACTTCATATTCATATTCAGTCATTCTTGTCCATGTTTGATTGACAGCCCGCCACTCTCTCAGGAGGCGGGCCTTCTATGGCATTCCAGACGTCCTGCGTCATGACGTCAGATACGAGGAGCTCCTTCTACGAACCCTATTGGTCACTGCTGGTGTCAGTCCCATTATCCTCAACTCTGTGACAGATCGCTATTGAAGAAGGTGGAGGAAAAAAAACATAATAATCTGAGCTGGACGGCCATTTTTGCTCTGCTTGTTGAGGACGGACCGGAACAAACCTCCGTGGTTCTTTTTATTCAGACCCGGACCCAGAACACCGACACACCGAGGAGGATCCGGTCTGATCCATAAAGAGAACCGGAGCTAAGCTAACGGCTAGCCGAGCAGCTAGCTGTGCGATGACCGCGCTGTGGTCGTCAGAGGCGGACTGAGGACTACAGCTTGGCTCGGTTACATTGAGCTTTTTCCCGGACCAGAACACTACCGGACCGGGTCTAACGAACACTCCGGGTTCAGGTCTCCGTGGATGTGACTGTTCTTATTGACATTAAACTGACTGTTTAAACCAGAAGAGTCCACGTTAATCCCTAACCTTAAATCAGTGCTCCTCAATAGATGAAGAAGAAGTCTGTTGATGTTCTCTTGTTGTTGTTTGTTCGGTTCCGTTGGACTCTACCGATGACGTTAACGTTTATCTCGTTGGACTCATAACTACCGATGAAGAGAACTGAAGGTCCGGTGGTTTTAAACGGTCTGTTGTCCTCACATAGACGATTAAACACGCTCCTCACGGTGGTTAAACCGTCATTACCGGGACTCGTTTAACTGTCGTTTATCACGGGTTGGTTCTACTTCACATTAAGGACTCGAGTCTCTGATCCACGATGGGACCAGCGACCAGACTGGCCTTCAGTGTGTTCCTCATGTCCTGCTCCTCAGGTGAGTCTACTTGTACACTATGCCACACATGATACACATGGTACACATGGTACACATGATACACATGGTACACATGGTACACATGATACACATGATACACATGCCACACATGGTACACATGCCACACATGATACACATGATACACATGATACACATGGTACACATGGCACACATGATACACATGATACACATGATACACATGATACACATGATACACATGGTACACATGGCACACATGATACACATGATACACATGATACACATGCCACACATGATACACATGATACACATGATACACATGCCACACATGATACACATGATACACATGATACACATGGTACACATGGCACACATGATACACATGATACACATGATACACATGATACACATGCCACACATGATACACATGATACACATGATACACATGCCACACATGATACACATGATACACTATGCCACACATGATACACATGGTACACATGATACACATGGTACACATGCCACACATGGTACACATGGTACACATGCCACACATGGTACACATGGTACACATGATACACATGATACACATGATACACATGGTACACATGCCACACATGATACACATGGTACACATGGTACACATGGTACACATGATACACATGGTACACATGCCACACATGGTACACATGCCACACATGATACACATGGTACACATGCCACACATGGTACACATGCCACACATGATACACATGCCACACATGATACACATGCCACACATGATACAGATGGCACACATGATACAGATGGCACACATGATACACATGCCACACATGATACACATGCCACACATGCCACACATGATACACATGGTACACATGCCACACATGCCACACATGATACACATGCCACACATGCCACACATGATACACATGGTACACATGATACACATGCCACACATGATACACATGCCACACATGATACAGATGGCACACATGATACACATGCCACACATGCCACACATGATACACATGGTACACATGATACACATGGTACACATGCCACACATGGTACACATGCCACACATGATACACATGATACACATGATACACATGGTACACATGCCACACATGGTACACATGCCACACATGGTACACATGCCACACATGATACACATGGTACACATGCCACACATGGTACACATGCCACACATGATACACATGATACACATGATACACATGCCACACATGATACACATGCCACACATGATACACATGATACACATGGTACACATGCCACACATGATACACATGATACACATGGTACACATGATACACATGATACACATGCCACACATGATACACATGGTACACATGCCACACATGGTACACATGCCACACATGATACACATGATACACATGGTACACATGCCACACATGATACACATGATACACATGATACACATGATACACATGCCACACATGATACACATGGTACACATGCCACACATGGTACACATGCCACACATGATACACATGATACACATGGTACACATGCCACACATGATACACATGATACACATGATACACATGCCACACATGATACACATGATACACATGCCACACATGGTACACATGATACACATGATACACATGATACACATGGTACACATGATACACATGCCACACATGATACACATGCCACACATGATACACATGGTACACATGCCACACATGATACACATGCCACACATGATACACATGATACACATGCCACACATGATACACATGCCACACATGATAGACATGGTACACATGCCACACATGATACACATGGTACACATGATACACATGCCACACATGATACACATGGTACACATGCCACACATGATACACATGGTACACATGCCACACATGGTACAAATGACACACATGACATAACAGTACAGTCATTTAGCAGCAGTGGCGGGCCGTTCATGTTATACCTGGGCCTTCACTGCTGTCCTGCAGCTGAAACACCTCATTATGAAGCCACAGCTACGGTTATTATTTGTTTCATGTAAAAATTAAGCTCAACACCTATAAATACACTAACTGCATAGTGCAGATATATGAATACGCCGAGAGTGTCTCCTCTCTTCTCTGACTGCAGCTGGGACTGCTGCGCACACGAGAGTCCGCCTGTGAGTGCTTTGGGGCGGCTCACGGCAGTTCACGACAGTGCAGAACGGTACGTGCTTTCACGTCCGAGTCAAAACACCAGAAAAGTCTCTAACAACACCAGAAAAAGTCGCTAGATTTGTCGCTAGTAGCTTTTGACAAATAAAGTCGCCAGATTTAGCGAGAAAGTCGCCAAGTTAGCAACACTGGCACCGGCTCAATGTGTCCCCAGAGCAACATTGGACATAACAATGGTTCCTATCACATATAAAACCAAACAAAAATCCATCTTCATAAAAACAAGTTGTACAAATAATAATATATAAACAATCATATTAAAGCTACTGCAGATGTAAAAACAAACACATTTAACTTACCAGAGCTGTTGTTCACTTAAAGACAAAGTCCATCCTTCTTTCTTTGTTAATAAAGAGTTTAATCTCACGGTTGTTCAGTACATCCGTGCGTTTTAGTAAGAAGTCCTTCTCGATTCATGGACGCCAGTGAAGACAGTCGAGTCTCCCCAGTTGTATTTCTTGAATATGTTTTAATGCGTTTGAGGCTGAAAATGGCCGCTCGACAGACGCAGCAGATATTGGGATTGTCGCCGCCCAACATGTCAGGCTAGCCCACTGACCAATCACGTACTTGTAGGCCAGCTAGCAGGCTCTGACACGTCAAAGAATACGCCCAACATGTCAAACTAAAGATCTGATTGGTTGAACACTATGACAATCAACAATATCGTCCCCATTCACTTAAACTGCACATGGATTCACTTGTGAGTCTGCAGGCCTCGGGCCTCTCTTCTACCTAGAGACACAGAGGTGAAATCTGATTGGATAAAAGCTCTACTTAAAACAAGCTGCACTGGAAGCAGAGCAACTGAGGAAGACAGTAGCTGTGCAATGAGAAAATAAGATAATGGGAAAAATATTTGTATAAATTATAATACATGTAGTGTATTTATGAAAAATTATAAAATAGCTATAACTTTGTGATTCTGTTTAGGCCAGCAGAGAAGGCTTTGCATCTAAGAGCATAAACCAGAGCACAAGTACAGTGCAGAAACAAACAAATACAATAAGTGCAACAAACTAATATGAATACAATAAGTGCTGAGTGGAAGGCTCAGGGTAGTACTTCTTGAAGAGGCAAGTTTTCAGCCTGCGGCGAAAGATGGGCAGCGACCCCCGTAGTCAGCATGCGTGGTTCCGACACGGCCCCCCTCCATGTCACCTGGTAGGATCGACCTGACAGGTAGGATGCAAACAGGGAGAGTGCAGAGCCTGAGACGCCCATCCCCTCGAGGGTGGAGAGGAGGATCTGGTGGTTCACCGTGTCAAACGCCGCAGACAGGTCCAGGAGAATCAGGACAGAGGAGAGAGAGTTAGCTCTCGCGGTGTGAAGCGACTCTGTCACCGCAAGGAGGGCTGTCTCAGTCAAGTGACCCACTTTGAACCCGGACTGGTGGGGGTCCAAGAGGCTGTTCTGGTGGAGATAGGAAGACAGTTGGTTAAAGACAGCACATTCAAGTGTTTTGGATAGAAAGAGTAGAAGAGAAACCGGTCTGAAGTTCTTGACATCAGAGGGGTCAAGTGATGGTTTCTTCAGAAGGGGGGTGACTCTGTCAGTCTTGAAAGCTGTGGGAAAGCATCCTGAAACAAGAGATGTGTTGATGAGGTGGGTGAGGAAAGGAAGGAGTTCAGTCGCAATAGACTGAAGAAGAGGGGAGGGGATCGGATCAAGAGAGCACGTGGTGGGGCGGTTAGAGGTAACAAGGTTGAGGACCTCGTTAGGGGAGAGGGGAGCAAGGTAGCGTAAGATGGGGCATGGAGAGGGGAGGGAGAGCTGTGGGGGAAGAGCTGGACAGGGTGGACAGGGAGAGGGTGGACAGGGACGGGGGGGCTGAGAGAAGGAGGACCTGATATCGTTTACCTTCTTGTCAAAGAAGTTGGCAAAATCGTCAGGGAGGAAGTAGGAGGAGGGGGTGGGGGTTGGAGGAGTGAAGAGAAAGTTTCAAAGAGTTTTTTAGGATTGGAAGCAGAGGTTAGGATTTTAGAGCGGAAGAAAGCAGCTTTAGCAGTAGAGAGAGAGGAGGAACAAGTGGAGAGAAGAGATTGGAAGTTAAGAAGGTCCTCCGGGAGTTTGCCTTTTCTCCATTTACACTCAGCCTCTCTTAGGCTCCGTCTGTCAGTACGCACTGAGTCCGACAGCCATGGGGCAGGTGGGGTTGGCCGTGCAGGCCTGGAGGTGAAGGAACAGAGGTTGTCCAAAGAAGAGGAAAGGGTGCTGAGGAGAAGATCAGTAGCAGTCTGTACTAACCTATAACACAAACATGTAGTAGTTTGAACGCCCTAAACGACTGTTTACACTACTATTGTTTCTATTATCTCTCTTCAGTATATCGTACATGTTCAATGTTTAGACGGATGGAACATGTTTTGAGTCATTTATGAGTTGATCCAGCAGCTAATAGAACAACAGAGAGAAATGTGTCATGATTTGTTAACTAATTTCTTTTAATTTGTTCTTTGTCAATAAACTGTTTTAATGTTAAAGTGTTCATGTGATGTAACATGTGACCAATCAACTCTTTGTGATATTGATCATGTTTTCTGTTCCTCAGGTGCCATCCTGGGACGCTCAGACACACAGAAGTGTATCTACTACAACTACAACCCTTCCTCCTCCTCTTCCGCCTCCTCGGTGTTGGACAGTCGGGTGAACATCAGTAAAGTTGTTTCCTGCTCTGGAGACAAAGATAAGAGACTTCATTGCTTCGCCACCTGGAAGAATATATCTGGAGAAGTTCAGGTGGTCAAACAGGACTGTTGGCTGGATGATGTCAACTGTTACGACAAGTAAGTGATGACAGACAGACAGACAGACAGACAGCTGGGCTACGTACAGACAGACCGACAGCGAGGCTACGTCTACGTACAGACAGACAACCGGTCTACGTACAGATAGACAACCGGTCTACGTAGAGACAGACTGACGGGGCAACGTCTACGTACAGACAGACAACCGGTCTACGTAGAGACAGACTGACGGGGCAACGTCTACGTACAGACAGACAGACAACGGGGCTACGACTACGTACGTACAGACAGACAGACAGCGGGGCAACGTCTACGTACAGACAGACAAACAACGGGGCTACGAATACGTACAGGCAGACAGACAACGGGGCTACGTACAGACAGACAGACAACGGGGCTACGTACAGACAGACAGACAACGGGGCTACGTACAGACAGACAGACAACGGGGCTACGAATACGTACAGACAGACAAACAACGGGGCTACGAATACGTACAGACAGACAAACAACGGGGCTACGAATACGTACAGGCAGACAGACAACGGGGCTACGAATACGTACGTACAGACAGACAAACAACGGGGCTACGAATACGTACAGACAGACAGACAACGGGGCTACGAATACGTACAGACAGACAAACAACGGGGCTACGAATACGTACAGACAGACAAACAACGGGGCAACGTCTACGTACAGACAGACAAACAACGGGGCTACGAATACGTACAGGCAGACAGACAACGGGGCTACGTACAGACAGACAGACAACGGGGCTACGAATACGTACAGACAGACAGACGGCGGGGCTACGAATACGTACAGGCAGACAGACAACAGGGATACGTACAGACAGACAAACAACGGGGCTACGAATACGTACAGACAGACAAACAACGGGGCAACGTCTACGTACAGACAGACAAACAACGGGGCTACGAATACGTACAGACAGACAAACAACGGGGCTACGAATACGTACAGACAGACAAACAACGGGGCTACGAATACGTACAGACAGACAAACAACGGGGCAACGTCTACGTACAGACAGACAAACAACGGGGCTACGAATACGTACAGGCAGACAGACAACGGGGCTACGTACAGACAGACAGACAACGGGGCTACGAATACGTACAGACAGACAAACAACGGGGCTACGAATACGTACAGACAGACAGACGGCGGGGCTACGAATACGTACAGGCAGACAGACAACGGGGATACGTACAGACAGACAGACAACGGGGCTACGACTACGTACAGACAGACAGATGGAATAAGACTCTGAGAGTCTTCAAACCTTTTCTATAATCTGTAAACATTCTTCTTCTGCTCACAGGAGTGAATGTGTGGAGAGAAAAGAAGCTCCTGAAGTCTTCTTCTGCTGCTGTGAAGGAAGTTTGTGTAACGATCAGTTTTTCTACAGACCCGACAGCAACCAGCAGATACCAGGTCAGTTGTGTGTGTGTGTGTGTGTGTGTGTGTGTGTGTGTGTGTGTGTGTGTGTGTGTGTGTGTGTGTGTGTGTGTGTGTGTGTGTGTGTGTGTGTGTGTGTGTGTGTGTGTGTGTGTGTGTGTGTGTGTGTGTGTGTGTGTGTGTGTGTGTGAGATAATTTTATATATATAAAAAAATGACAACACTGTTATTGTTAAAAGACTTCTAATAAAGTCTCTTTTTCTCTGATTGTACCATTATAACTTTACTTGTTTATAATTCTTCTAAAATCACAACTTTTGTGTCAAAGCTTTTTATTTATTAAGACATTATTCTCATAATATGAATGTTTCTCATTCATAGACCAACTTTATTTGTACAGTTAAATGACTGTAGGTTTAAAGCATGTTATTATTGTAACTTTTATGAACTGTCTTTCATCTTGTTTCCATAGGGACAAACAAACCAGTGCCTCCACAGACTCCTCTCACCTCTCTGATGTTCTCACTGGTTCCCATCATGGTCGTCACAGCTATCGTCCTCTTCTCCTTCTGGATGTACAGACACCACAAACTGGCTTATCCACCTGTACTGGTGCCCACACAGGTAACACACACACACACACACACACAGGTAACTAACACACACACAGAGACAGGTAACACACACACAGGTATCACATACACAGTAACACACACACACACAGGTAACACACACACTTAAGCAGGTAACACACACACACACAGACAGGTAACACACACACACACAGACAGGTAACACATGCACACAGAGAGGGGTCACACACACACACACACACAAGCAGGTAACACACACACAGTAACACTCACACACACACACAGGTAACACTCACACACACACACACAGGTAACACACACAGGTAACATGCACATACACACACACACACACACATGCACAGGTAACATACACGCATGAAAAGGGTTCGTTGTGATGGTTGTGTGAGTAACTAATAGTCACATCTTATCTTTAAACATCGTCATTATACATTGTACATATATATTACATTTATTGCATTTAACCCGTCCCTAGCTTATTGGGAGCAGTGGGCTGCTGAGAAGGTTAGGGGTTTAGTGCCTGATTAGGAACAAGTCAGAGCCAGTCGGAGCCAGTCAGAACTAGTCAGAACTAGTCAGAACTAGTCGGAGCCAGTCGGAGCCAGTCAGAACTAGTCAGAACTAGTCGGAGCCAGTCGGAGCCAGTCGGAGCCAGTCGGAGCCAGTCGGAGCCAGTCGGAGCCAGTAGGAGCCAGACGGAGCCAGTCGGAGCCAGTCGGAGCCAGTCGGAGCCAGACGGAGCCAGTCGGAGCCAGTAGGAGCCAGTCGGAGCCAGTCGGAGCCAGTCGGAGCCAGTAGGAGCCAGTAGGAGCCAGTCCGAGCCAGTCCGAGCCAGTCCGAGCCAGTCCGAGCCAGTCCGAACTAGTCAGAGCCATTCGGAACCAGTCGTAACAGAAGAGTTGCTGGTGTCCGCTGCCTTGATTGGTTATTTTCTTTTTGTTATTTAGTGTCTATGAAGTCACACTAACCGATTGAGGCCGGTTAACTTTGTACAAACTATTCTTGTAACTATTAAAGACTGTTGTCATGGTTACTGCGTTGGTTTAAATGAGAGGAGCTACGGTATCATTATGTGAATGTGTCCATGAAGTGTGTCTTCACCACACTACTGTGTGACTGAATCCTCATTTTATTTAAATGAATCCCTCAAAATATAACAGAAGTTATAACTCATGTCCTTTTGAAGCTAAAGGTGATCTCAGCTTTGTGTATTTGAACTTTGATGCAGGTTTTAGTTTCCACTGACAAATATACCGTCTATCAAAATCACCTTTTTACCACTTAAGAAATATCAGAAGCAGACCTGCAGAGACCTGTATCTGCCTACTAGAAACGGACCTGCAGAGACCTGTATCTGCCTACCAGAAACGGACCTGCAGAGACCTGTATCTGACTACCAGAAGCTGACCTGCAGAGACCTGTATCTGCCTACCAGAAGCTGACCTGCAGAGACCTGTATCTGCCTACCAGAAGCAGACCTGCATAGACCTGTATCTGCCTACCAGAAACAGACCTGCAGAGACCTGTATCTGCCTACCAGAAGCAGACCTGCAGAGACCTGTATCTGCCTACCAGAAGCAGACCTGCATAGACCTGTATCTGCCTACCAGAAGCAGACCTGCAGATACCTGTATCTGCCTACCAGAAGCAGACCTGCATAGACCTGTATCTGCCTACCAGAAGCAGACCTGCAGAGACCTGTATCTGCCTACCAGAAGCAGACCTGCATAGACCTGTATCTGCCTACCAGAAGCTGACCTGCAGAGACCTGTATCTGCCTACCAGAAACGGACCTGCAGAGACCTGTATCTGCCTACCAGAAACAGACCTGCAGAGACCTGTATCTGTCCACCAGAAGCAGACCTGCAGAGACCTGTATCTGCCTACCAGAAGCAGACCTGCATAGACCTGTATCTGCCTACCAGAAGCTGACCTGCAGAGACCTGTATCTGCCTACCAGAAGCTGACCTGCAGAGACCTGTATCTGCCTACCAGAAACAGACCTGCAGAGACCTGTATCTGTCCACCAGAAGCTGACCTGCAGAGACCTGTATCTGCCTACCAGAAACAGACCTGCAGAGACCTGTATCTGTCCACCAGAAGCTGACCTGCAGAGACCTGTATCTGTCCACCAGAAGCAGACCTGCAGAGACCTGTATCTGTCCACCAGAAGCTGACCTGCAGAGATATTAAAATGTTTAACCGTCTGAATCAGATCAAGTGAATCCGCGTATTGTTTGTATTTCTTCTTCTTCTTCTTGTCTCTGACTCTAAACTGTTTCTTTCTCTCAGCACGCCTTTCATATAATGATCGAGGTAAGAAGATAGAACGTTGAATTATTTCATTACTTCATTAATTAATTTTTCTACTGTTCTGGGTTTGATTTTGCATCTTTATCGTCCTACACCACCAGCCTGACTTTCTTTACCTTTAACGCACTTTATTTTGTTTGTTTTCTTTCTCTTTGTTGGTTATTGATGTTGTTTTGACAGAAGTTGTCTCCATGTATTGATCAGTAGAGGATGTGCATGATTGATATGAATCTGACAGAAAGCAGGTTGAGCTTCTGTGTTCCTGCAGCGGCTAAATGTTTACTTACAACGTAGGTGACATCGTAGTCTCTGAGGGTACATCGTAGGTGACATGTTTGTCTCTGAGGGTACATCGTAGGTGACATGCTTGTCTCTGAGGGTACATCGTAGGTGACATGCTTGTCTCTGAGGGTACATCGTAGGTGACATGTTTGTCTCTGAGGGTACATCGTAGGTGACATGTTTGTCTCTGAGGGTACATCGTAGGTGACATGCTTGTCTCTGAGGGTACATCGTAGGTGACGTGTTTGTCTCTGAGGGTACATCGTAGGTGACGTGTTTGTCTCTGAGGGTACATCGTAGGTGACGTGTTTGTCTCTGAGGGTACATCGTAGGTGACGTGTTTGTCTCTGAGGGTACATCGTAGGTGACATGCTTGTCTCTGAGGGTACATCGTAGGTGACATGCTTGTCTCTGAGGGTACATCGTAGGTGACATGCTTGTCTCTGAGGGTACATCGTAGGTGACATGCTTGTCTCTGAGGGTACATCGTAGGTGACATGTTTGTCTCTGAGGGTACATCGTAGGTGACATGTTTGTCTCTGAGGGTAAATCGTAGGTGACATGCTTGTCTCTGAGGGTACATCGTAGGTGACATCGTAGTCTCTGAGGGTACATCGTAGGTGACATCGTAGTCTCTGAGGGTACATCGTAGGTGACATCGTAGTCTCTGAGGGTACATCGTAGGTGACATCGTAGTCTCTGAGGGTACATCGTAGGTGACATGCTTGTCTCTGAGGGTACATCGTAGGTGACATGTTTGTCTCTGAGGGTACATCGTAGGTGACATGTTTGTCTCTGAGAATACATCGTAGGTGACATGTTTGTCTCTGAGAATACATCGTAGGTGACATGTTTGTCTCTGAGGGTACATCGTAGGTGACATGTTTGTCTCTGAGAATACATCGTAGGTGACATGCTTGTCTCTGAGGGTACATCGTAGGTGACATGCTTGTCTCTGAGGGTACATCGTAGGTGACATGCTTGTCTCTGAGGGTACATCGTAGGTGACATGCTTGTCTCTGAGAATACATCGTAGGTGACATGTTTGTCTCTGAGAATACATCGTAGGTGACATGTTTGTCTCTGAGGGTACATCGTAGGTGACATGTTTGTCTCTGAGGGTACATCGTAGGTGACATGTTTGTCTCTGAGAAGACATCGTAGGTGACATCGTAGTCTCTGAGGGTACATCGTAGGTGACATGCTTGTCTCTGAGGGTACATCGTAGGTGACATGCTTGTCTCTGAGGGTACATCGTAGGTGACATGTTTGTCTCTGAGGGTACATCGTAGGTGACATGTTTGTCTCTGAGAATACATCGTAGGTGACATGTTTGTCTCTGAGAATACATCGTAGGTGACATGTTTGTCTCTGAGGGTACATCGTAAGTGACATGTTTGTCTCTGAGAATACATCGTAGGTGACATGTTTGTCTCTGAGGGTACATCGTAGGTGACATGTTTGTCTCTGAGAATACATCGTAGGTGACATCGTAGTCTCTGAGGGTACATCGTAGGTGACATGCTTGTCTCTGAGGGTACATCGTAGGTGACATCGTAGTCTCTGAGAGTACATCGTAGGTGACATGTTTGTCTCTGAGAATACATCGTAGGTGACATGCTTGTCTCTGAGGGTACATCGTAGGTGACATGTTTGTCTCTGAGGGTACATCGTAGGTGACATGCTTGTCTCTGAGGGTACATCGTAGGTGACATCGTAGTCTCTGAGGGTACATCGTAGGTGACATGTTTGTCTCTGAGGGTACATCGTAGGTGACATGCTTGTCTCTGAGGGTACATCGTAGGTGACATGCTTGTCTCTGAGGGTAAATCGTAGGTGACATGCTTGTCTCTGAGGGTACATCGTAGGTGACATCGTAGTCTCTGAGGGTACATCGTAGGTGACATCGTAGTCTCTGAGGGTACATCGTAGGTGACATCGTAGTCTCTGAGGGTACATCGTAGGTGACATGCTTGTCTCTGAGGGTACATCGTAGGTGACATGCTTGTCTCTGAGGGTACATCGTAGGTGACATGTTTGTCTCTGAGGGTACATCGTAGGTGACATGTTTGTCTCTGAGAATACATCGTAGGTGACATGTTTGTCTCTGAGAATACATCGAAGGTGACATGTTTGTCTCTGAGGGTACATCGTAGGTGACATGTTTGTCTCTGAGAATACATCGTAGGTGACATGCTTGTCTCTGAGGGTACATCGTAGGTGACATGCTTGTCTCTGAGGGTACATCGTAGGTGACATGCTTGTCTCTGAGGGTACATCGTAGGTGACATGTTTGTCTCTGACGGTAAATCGTAGGTGACATGCTTGTCTCTGAGGGTACATCGTAGGTGACATCGTAGTCTCTGAGGGTACATTGTAGGTGACATGCTTGTCTCTGAGGGTACATCGTAGGTGACATCGTAGTCTCTGAGGGTACATCGTAGGTGACATGCTTGTCTCTGAGGGTACATCGTAGGTGACATGTTTGTCTCTGAGGGTACATCGTAGGTGACATGTTTGTCTCTGAGAATACATCGTAGGTGACATGTTTGTCTCTGAGAATACATCGTAGGTGACATGTTTGTCTCTGAGGGTACATCGTAGGTGACATGTTTGTCTCTGAGAATACATCGTAGGTGACATCGTAGTCTCTGAGGGTACATCGTAGGTGACATGCTTGTCTCTGAGGGTACATCGTAGGTGACATGCTTGTCTCTGAGGGTACATCGTAGGTGACATGTTTGTCTCTGAGGGTACATCGTAGGTGACATGTTTGTCTCTGAGAATACATCGTAGGTGACATGTTTGTCTCTGAGGGTACATCGTAGGTGACATGCTTGTCTCTGAGGGTACATCGTAGGTGACATGCTTGTCTCTGAGGGTACATCGTAGGTGACATGTTTGTCTCTGAGAATACATCGTAGGTGACATGCTTGTCTCTGAGGGTACATCGTAGGTGACATGCTTGTCTCTGAGGGTACATCGTAGGTGACATGTTTGTCTCTGAGAATACATCGTAGGTGACATGCTTGTCTCTGAGGTTAAATCCTAGGTTACATGTTTGAATCCCTGAGAAGATTCACCTCTTGGTCACCTTGTAAAGCCTCTGAATGAATGAACGTTACACAGTAACTGAGTTATATTCTGACGTAACTCCAGTTCTATGAATCTTTGTGTAGCTCAGCTTCACTCTGTATTTACACAGTTAGTGTGAATATAAAGTAGCAGACTCATCATATACTACAACACATGTGGAGGGTAAACTATGGATCCAGGACTACAGGTGTACTGGTCCACACAGAACCAGTTCAGACTGGACAATTCCCATCCCCTGCTCCCCTGGTTCATGTTGTCATGGAATCACTGACTGTTATTATATTCTGAAACTAAAGAGTCTCGTCACATGTCAACAGAACAAAAATCAAACATGATGTTAGAAAGTGACGTTTGAACCCTTAGTGCTCAGTGGACACATTAAATCACACAATCAGATGTGAACATGTCTTCATGTCCTGGATCAACTGGATCAGACTCATGTATTTTCTCCATGTTTTTGTCTCAGGACCCCGGCCCTCTCCCCCCCTCCCCCATCCTGGGTCAGAAGCCACTGCAGTTACTGGAGGTGAAAGCTAGAGGGCGCTTCGGCTGCGTGTGGAAAGCTCAGCTCCTCAGTGAACACGTCGCTGTCAAGATCTTCTCCATCCAGGTTTGTCCCAGCGGCCTTGAACGCACCGTCATCCATCACACGTCCTCTAGTGTACTATATTATTATAGTATTATACTAATATACACAACAACTGAACTTATGCTTCGCATATTATTCTGTTTATTATCTACTCTGTTATTGTTGATCACAGAGACTGTGTGGTGGGTCAGCTCTGTCTCTTTATGACCTGCAGGAGAAACAGTCGTGGCAGAACGAGTTTGAGATCTTCAGTCTGGACGGGATGAGACATGAGAACCTGCTGGAGTTTATCGGAGGAGAGAAGAGAGGAAGTCACATGGACCTGGAGCTGTGGCTCATTACAGCCTATCATGAGAAGGTAGCTCCGCCTCCTGATGGACACAATACAAATTATAATAATAATAATTAAAGCTGCGAGCAGCGATGAACGGGCCCTCGCATCCTCCCGCACGTCAGGTGTGCCGGTGAGACTCCGGCTCGCGCGTCCGAGAACGTCTAATGTTTTTTTTCCCGCGCGGACCGCCTGACGCTGGAAATTACACTTTGCAAATAGTCCACCGCTTCCTGTATCCGGTGTGTGGCACTACAGAACACGTGCAAACATGTATTATGTTGCTCTATATGAAGTGTAAACCACATTGTGTAAAAGTCATGTAAATCGGATGCTATTCGTCACAAAACGCAGATTTCCTTTCGCCAGCAGGTGGACATCCTCGGATTTAAATAATTATAATAATAATAAATACGAGAATATTTGTATCATTAACAATTACGTTTCACATTTATAGTCATGATTCTACGAGGCATTGTGATATCATAAAATAAACAAAAGCACTACACAACACTGCAAATGTAAGTGAATAAATAAATAAGCACTAAACTCAATCGCGTGGATATAGCCACAGTGGAATAGAATGGACACATCGACATTCTGCAACAGTATCTGCACCTCTGCACCGGTGAAGTTAGGTCTCAGTTTACTCGACCGGTGCTCGCTTTCCGCTTTGACATGATTTGAAGTCTGAAGTTGCTTTCGCGTTGCCTGTGGAGTCTGTCGATTGTGCACACGTCTCTTCAGTTGCATGCCCTTATAAGGAGCTGGCGGGGCGTTTCTGTATGCAAATCCAGGTGCACGAGAACGTGCGTTCAATTTAAGAATCCTCATTCGGGGGAGCACAGCTGAGAACACTTCGGCTGTGTAAGAACACATTTTCAGGCGTTCATGAATCAGGCGGAGATCTTTTCTGACGTTGGTCTTCCGAAGTCCGTAAGAAAACATTTCAGAAGACACTTCAGAAAATGTTCGAGAATGAGGCCCAATGTGTTTCTGAATTTATTTTTATTTTATTTTGTAGAGCGACAGGGAAAGTCTCCGATTGACGGGTTGGCGACCACTGATCTAGGTGAAACGTACTGCGAGGAATGCTTCGTCGACATTTTGTAGGGGGCGCTTTTGAGCCGATTTGCCACGCTGAAGCATTAAAACCATAATATGTAACTACATTTTTTACTTTAAATGTGTATCCCAAGTTTGCTTATGTTTCGAGCATTTTTAGCCTCTCAAAATTACCTTTGTTTTTCATGGCGAAGACTGCGTCGCCACGGCGACGGCGTTTGACGAAACATCGAAAGCTTCATGAACTGGCATTATGAACTTCTTACATTTGTGTGGAAGTAATTTGATGTTGATTTGATTTACCTACTAAGAGAAACAAGCCAAAGTATAGAGACTTTAACTTCCTGTTACCAGTAGGTGGCGCTATGACTATTATACATAATTGACCTGTAGATGTCTTCAAGCCTGGAGTCTAATCAAACATGTGAAATCTGGTAAAGATCTGACGATGTGGAGTCAAGTTACATCAGTTTATTCGTTCATGGCGAGGGATTGAAATTCGCCGAGCCGCCACGTCGCCGCCCTTCAACAAATTCTTACAATCTTCACAATGAAGCATTATCAACGTCTTAAGGCTTTTCTGACAACATTTGAGAGGGATCTGATTAATCTGTGAGGAGCAGGATGTAAAAGTACACAACATACAACTTCCTGTCGCCACTAAGTGGAGCTATTGCTATGATTCTAAATTGTCATATCGATGTCTTCAAGGTTAGGATGTTATGACATATGAGAAATTTGGAGCAGATTAGACAATGTACGGCCGAGTTACAACAACTTCCTGTTTCGTGGCGAATGGTGGTTTTTTTGACGCCACAGATACATAGTTCGATAACTTTTTGATCTTTGAGTAACTTTTCACTGCCATGGTCTCAAGAACATACTGAAAAAATCTGAAGTCGATCGGATCAAATCTCTAGGAGGAGTTCGTTAAAGTACGGCGCCTTGAAACGGTCAAAAAATGTCATAAAATTCAAAATGGTCGACTTCCTGTTTGGTTTAGTGAATAACTCCAAGAGGAGTTTTGTACGGCCCATCACGTTACACCAGTGGCGGGCCGTGCATTTTATACCTGGGCCTGCAGCTGAAACATCTCCTAATAACCTCATGATGGCACCACAGCTTAAATTGTAGGAAATATAATGTTTTCTGCGCTCACGTAGGAGACAACTGGCTGTGTGACCTCTGAACCGGAACAAAAAAAAAAAAAAGAACAGCTGAGGGACCGCACGAGGCTACGCTAAACTAGCTTAACGGGAAAACAACAGCAGCAACACGCATTCTGCTACACACTCGAGGGCCATTCAGATATTAGATGTAAAAAAACAAACGCAGTTGACTTACCAAATGCTGATCACATTCTCCTTTCTTTGTTGACAAAGAGTTTAATCCCACGGTTAAATCCCAACTCACAAATTTGTTTCTCCTCCTTCAGCCATTGAGTGTTAAAAAAACAAAGCTAGTAAAAAAAAAAATCTACACCAAGCAAAATGCAAAAAACTCGTACTACTCCGACTAAGCTTTGCTGGCTACTTTAAGTTTTGTTTCACGATAGTCACATGCTCGCCCACTGACCAATCACAGCACACGCTGCACCTCACTGCAGAGCTGCACCTGAAAACTGAGCTGACATACTTGTAGGCCAGCTAGCAGGCTCTGACACGTCAAAGAATACGCCCAACATGTCAAACTAAAGATCTGATTGGTTGAACACTATGACAATCAACAATATCGTCCCCATTCACTTAAACTGCACATGGATTCACTTGTGAGTCTGCAGGCCTCGGGCCTCTCTTCTTACCTAGAGACACAGAAATGAAATCTGATTGGATAAAAGCTCTACTTAAAACAAGCTGCACTGGAAGCAGAGCAACTGAGGAAGACAGTAGCTGTGCAATGAGAAAATAAGATAATGGGAAACATAATTTTATAAATTATAATACATGTGTATTTAAGAAAAATTATTAAATTATAAAATAGCTATAACTTTGTGATTCTGTTTAGGTCAGCAGAAAAGGCCTTGCTGGCCCTGACGGCCCACCACTGCGTTACACAAATACGTACCAAATTTCATACAGCTAGGTGAAACCCAATGTTGGGGCTACTCAATAGGGGGCGCTATCGAGCCAATATTTCATACCGCAGCTGGGCACCCCAATCAGACTGCAATTTTCGCAAAAACTGGCTTGAAAATAAGGGAAAATTCACACATAAATTCACACATAAATCAAAGTGGCCGACTTCCGGTACAGTTTAGATCATGGTCCCAAGAGAGTTATTTTTAAGTGTCCATGGGATACATGTGCCTACCAAGTTTCATACATGTACCTGAAACGCAGCGCTGGGGCTGCTATTTTGAAATGTTGTAGGGGGCGCTATGGAGGCAATTTAATACGGCCAAGCCAAAATCCCATATGAAATATGTCTTCCTATGACACATGTACAAAGTTTCATGAGTTTTTGAGCATCCCAAGCCACTCAACCATCAGCTTCTTTTTCATGGCGAATGATGCGTTGCTACGGCAACAGCGTTCAACAAAAACTCACAATATTCATGATGAAGCATCTTCAATGTCTTAAGGCTTTCCTTACTAAATTTGAGACTGATCTGGTCAACTGGCTAGGAGGAGTAAATAGATTAGATTAGATATATACTTTATTCATCCCCAAGGGGAAATTTGTCTGTGACAGCAGTAAACGAAGTTACACAATGAAATAGAAATATTAAGTATGGAAAATACACAATATATACAATATAATAAAATACAATAATAAAATAAAAGTATAAAATGTGACATTTCCTTTTGCCAGTAGGTGGCGCTATGAGTTATTGAAAATGTTGGCATTGATATATGCTCAAGCTTGAAGTAGCATCATGCAAATGTAATTTTGTGCAGATTGAATAATGTACCTTGGAGTTAAACAACTTTATTGTTCATGCCGAATGAGGCAAAATGGCCGCCACGTCAAGGTTCTTCCATGAAAACTCACAAATTTGATAACTTTTCATCACAAAGGTCTTTAGAGCATCCTGAGCAAATTTGAGGTTGATCCCATTAATTCTTTAGGAGGAGTTCGTTAAAGTACAAAGGCTGAAAACTGCGAAAAGTGACAAAAAAACACAACATGGCGGGTTTACTGTAGCGCCCCCTAGTGGATGAATTGAAATGTCAGGGTATGTTACAGGATGGGATATGCACATATGCTGCAAATTTGGTAATTTTAGGACAAACGGTTGAAAAGTTGTGTATTGATATATAAGCCACGCCCCTAAGAAGTGTATTGGTCCATATCTTTTAAATGCAAAGAGTTATCAAAAAGCTTTTAATAACCTTTGATGATATAGATTCACTAATGATCCAGAGCAAATTTGGTTGCAATCGGAGTCGGCGTTTAGGAGACCCAAAAGGGGTCGCGGACCCGTTTTCAGTGGGTTGCGGGCCTTTGCCTGACAAAAAAAAATTTAAAATTGTTGTGATGTTATTTTGAAGGGCATTTTTTATGCAGCGGAATTATTCCAGCATTTACGGCACTTGTTCAGCGGTGCAGGAAAAACACCGACCAATGCGTTGTGAATCACATCACGTGATGCAGCTCAGCCAATCAAATATGGGCATTCTGACAAGTTTCCTGACTTGAGTGAGATGTACACACACCTTGACACACGGGGGAGAGACGAGGAGAGAGAGAGCAGAGCAGGACTAGTGTAGTGTGAGTTGTGAAAGTCAAATCATAGGACGATCTCCAAAAGAGAAAAATGTCCAGAGAGACCAGAGTCATTAGCCTCTGACTGGACAGATTCTATAGGTGAATTCTTCCCGCACTTAGAAGATGAGAATAATATAATATTGTGGCTTCTTCACTTCACCCTGAATTAACTGAATTTAAAGCTGCAGGGCAATTCAGTGGAAATAATTTTTTTTTAATTAATTCTGTTACGTAATTTATTTTTTAATCCAGCCGTTATTTTAATATATATATATATATAATTTGGGTCGCGGCTTGTCATTAAGGGGTGATGGTGGGTCCCGCAGCCAGACCAGTTGAGAACCACTGTTCTAGGGGGTGCTAGAGAGCCATTTCTTTACACACACGCCCCCTCATTGTTCATCAGTGATGTGATTGGACGCTGCAGCCGATCGGACTGACTGACTGAGTTTAACACCAGAGTGAAGACAGATCAGATTAAACTCTAGTTTATATTTGATTAGTTTTCTGATTCACCGTCTGGTTTAAATATATGTTCATTGTAGTCTGAACAACAAAAGGACCACAAACAACTTTCTTCATTTATTATAAAGATTTGTGTTTTCATGATCTGATGTTTCCCTCAATAACTTTATTATGAAACAATTAAAGTGAGAAAGAGCTTTTTACATCATTGATCATCATTTCATTCAGTCACGTGAGGCGGATCATTCCTGAGTGTTTAACCTGAAACATGGAGCCTAATACATTAATTCCAGTAGTCAAGAGAAACCATAATCATATTCTGGGTTATTTAATAATCACGTCACAATCTGAATTTCAAAACGTACAGACGCAAATAATTCATAAATAAGACGAACACACAGAAATCGATCCTGATCTCATAAACAGAACACAGTTTGTTAAAAAGGTAACAGACTACAGAGAGAAACACCTCTACAGTGATGATGACTGTGTCTTTATTAGTTATTAGTATCATTAGTTACTATTATTAAGTACAGTGATGATAACTGTGTCTTTATTAGTTATTAGTATTATTAGTTACTATTATTAAGTACAGTGATGATGACTGTGTCTTTATTAGTTATTAGTATTATTAGATACTATTATTAAGTACAGTGATGATGACTGTGTCTTTATTAGTTATTAGTATTATTAGTTACTATTATTAAGTACAGTGATGATGACTGTGTCTTTATTAGTTATTAGTATTATTAGTTACTATTATTAAGTACAGTGATGATGACTGTGTCTTTATTAGTTATTAGTATTATTAGTTACTATTATTAAGTACAGTGATGATAACTGTGTCTTTATTAGTTATTAGTATTATTAGATACTATTATTAAGTACAGTGATGATGACTGTGTCTTTATTAGTTATTAGTATTATTAGTTACTATTATTAAGTACAGTGATGATAACTGTGTCTTTATTAGTTATTAGTATTATTAGTTACTATTATTAAGTACAGTGATGATAACTGTGTGTCTTTATTAGTTATTAGTATTATTAGATACTATTATTAAGTACAGTGATGATAACTGTGTCTTTATTAGTTATTAGTATTATTAGATACTATTATTAAGTACAGTGATGATGACTGTGTCTTTATTAGTTATTAGTATTATTAGTTACTATTATTAAGTACAGTGATGATGACTGTGTGTCTTTATTAGTTATTAGTATTATTAGATACTATTATTAAGTACAGTGATGATAACTGTCTTTATTAGTTATTAGTATTATTAGTTACTATTATTAAGTACAGTGATGATGACTGTGTCTTTATTAGTTATTAGTATTATTAGATACTATTATTAAGTACAGTGATGATAACTGTGTCTTTATTAGTTATTAGTATTATTAGTTACTATTATTAAGTACAGTGATGATAACTGTGTCTTTATTAGTTATTAGTATTATTAGTTACTATTATTAAGTACAGTGATGATAACTGTGTCTTTATTAGTTATTAGTATTATTAGTTACTATTATTAAGTACAGTGATGATGACTGTGTCTTTATTAGTTATTAGTATTATTAGTTACTATTATTAAGTACAGTGATGATAACTGTGTCTTTATTAGTTATTAGTATTATTAGATACTATTATTAAGTACAGTGATGATAACTGTGTCTTTATTAGTTATTAGTATTATTAGTTACTATTATTAAGTACAGTGATGATGACTGTCTTTATTAGTTATTAGTATTATTATATACTATTATTAAGTACAGTGATGATAACTGTGTCTTTATTAGTTATTAGTATTATTAGTTACTATTATTAAGTACAGTGATGATAACTGTGTCTTTATTAGTTATTAGTATTATTAGTTACTATTATTAAGTACAGTGATGATAACTGTGTCTTTATTAGTTATTAGTATTATTAGTTAGTATTATTAAGTACAGTGATGATAACTGTGTGTCTTTATTAGTTATTAGTATTATTAGTTACTATTATTAAGTACACTGATGATGACTGTGTCTTTATTAGTTATTAGTATTATTAGTTACTATTATTAAGTACAGTGATGATAACTGTGTCTTCATTAGTTATTAGTATTATTAGATACTATTATTAAGTACAGTGATGATAACTGTGTCTTTATTAGTTATTAGTATTATTAGATACTATTATTAAGTACAGTGATGATAACTGTGTCTTTATTAGTTATTAGTATTATTAGTTACTATTATTAAGTACAGTGATGATAACTGTGTCTTTATTAGTTATTAGTATTATTAGTTACTATTATTAAGTACAGTGATGATAACTGTCTTTATTAGTTATTAGTATTATTAGTTACTATTATTAAGTACAGTGATGATAACTGTGTGTCTTTATTAGTTATTAGTATTATTAGTTACTATTATTAAGTACACTGATGATAACTGTGTCTTTATTAGTTATTAGTATTATTAGTTACTATTATTAAGTACAGTGATGATAACTGTGTCTTCATTAGTTATTAGTATTATTAGATACTATTATTAAGTACAGTGATGATAACTGTGTCTTTATTAGTTATTAGTATTATTAGATACTATTATTAAGTACAGTGATGATAACTGTGTCTTTATTAGTTATTAGTATTATTAGATACTATTATTAAGTACAGTGATGATTACTGTGTCTTTATTAGTTATTAGTATTATTAGTTACTATTATTAAGTACAGTGATGATAACTGTGTCTTTATTAGTTATTAGTATTATTAGATACTATTATTAAGTACAGTGATGATAACTGTGTCTTTATTAGTTATTAGTATTATTAGTTACTATTATTAAGTACAGTGATGATAACTGTCTTTATTAGTTATTAGTATTATTAGTTACTATTATTAAGTACAGTGATCATGTGAACAGACACAAACTTCTCTAAAGTCTCTCCAGCTGTTAAAGTCGACTGACAGCTGATCCAGATGTGATCAGCTGATCCTCCGTTATCAGAAACAGACGTCGCTTCACGTGACGCAACTGATGAAAGGACGTCTCATGTCTGTTAAAACATATTTCCTCGTTTCCTCTCTCCTCGCATGGTTTCCTTGCGTCTCTCCTTGCATCCCTGGTGGGAGGGACTAAGACACAAGGAAAGGACCCAAGTGAGGGAAACGGGGATGCATTTAAGAGACTTGGGATGTACCCATTGTGACACCATGACGTCACATGACGACGTGTGACTGTTCTGTCCTCAGGGTTCCCTCACAGACTACCTGAAGGCCAACGTCCTCTCCTGGTCTGAACTGTGTCTCATCGCTCAGTCGATGTCTCGAGGTCTCGCCTACCTTCATGAAGACATACCGGGACACAAGGACGGACACAAGCCAGCCATCGCACACAGGTACACACACACACACACACACACAGCTACACACCCACACACACACACACACAGGTACACACACACACACACACACACACACAGGTACACACACACACACACACACACACACACAGGTACACACACACACACACACACACACAGGTACACACACACACACACACACACACACAGCTACACACCCACACACACACACACACACAGGTACACACACACACACACACAGCTACACACACACACACACACACACACACACACACAGCTACACACACACACACACACACACACACACAGCTACACACACACACACACACACACACACACACACAGCTACACACACACACACACACACACACACACAGCTACACACACACACACACAGGTACACACACACACACAGCTACACACACACACACACACACACACACACACACAGCTACACACACACACACACACACACACACACACAGCTACACACCCACACACACACACACACAGGTACACACACACTCACAGCTACACACACACACACACACACACACACACAGCTACACACACACACACAGGTACACACACACACACACACACACACAGCTACACACACACACACAGGTACACACACACACACAGGTACACACACACACACACAGCTACACACACACACACACACACAGCTACACACACACACACACACACAGCTACACACACACACACACACACACACACACACAGCTACACACCCACACACACACACACACAGGTACACACACACTCACAGCTACACACACACACACACACACACACACACACAGCTACACACACACACACAGGTACACACACAGGTACACACACACACACACAGCTACACACACACACACAGGTACACTATAAAAGTCACTCTTGGTTTTGTTTCAGGGACTTTAAGAGTAAGAACGTTCTGCTGAAGTCTAACCTCACCGCCTGTATCGCTGACTTCGGCCTCGCTCTCAGGTTTGAGGCGGGAAAATCACCTGGAGACACACACGGACAGGTGAGCTCACCTGAGAGGTGAAACCTGTTACTCTGTCTGTTCTCAGTGTGAAACAATCACTACGACCAGAGTCAGTGATCAGTAATCAATAACCTGACAACAGAGCTCACACTCTAATGTATTTAATGTGTGAACAGTTTATTCTAATATGATCTATTATAATATTTATTTTTGACTCTATTGTCCAGTAAACAAAGCTTCATGTTAATGAACCTCATGGCAGACGGGTTGTGAACCAGACCTTAAACCACATGTGTTGTGTTCCAGGTGGGCACCAGGAGGTACATGGCTCCAGAGGTCTTGGAGGGGGCCATTAACTTCCAGAGAGACTCCTTCCTGAGGATAGACCTGTACGCTGTGGGTCTGGTTCTGTGGGAGCTCGCCTCACGCTGCAAAGCTGCTGACGGTAAGAACCACCATCAGTCTGGATCCAAGTCCACCACACTCTGTGGGCTCACTTCCACTGGTCTCTGTTGTGGTCTCTGATGGTCCCCCTTCTCTCTGATCCTGGTCCACTGGTCTCTGTAGTGGTCTCTGATGGTCCCCCTTCTCTCTGATCCTGGTCCACTGGTCTCTGTAGTGGTCTCTGATGGTCCCCCTTCTCTCTGATCCTGGTCCACTGGTCTCTGTAGTGGTCTCTGATGGTCCCCCTTCTCTCTGATCCTGGTCCACTGGTCTCTGTAGTGGTCTCTGATGGTCCCCCTTCTCTCTGATCCAGGTCCGTTGGACGAGTACATGCTGCCCTTTGAGGAGGAGGTGGGTCAGCATCCGTCTCTGGAGGACATGCAGGAGGTGGTGGTCCACAACAAGCTGAGACCGACTCTCAGAGAGTGCTGGCAGAAACATACTGTAAGTCAGACTACATTACCCATCATGCACCTCTGTGTGTCTCATTGACCGGTGTTATGTGTCTCTCTGTCTCTGTGTGTCTTAATGACCGGTGTTATGTCTCTCTGTGTGTCTTAATGACCGGTGTTATGTGTCTCTGTGTGTCTTAATGACCGGTGTTATGTCTCTCTGTCTCTTAATGACCGGTGTTATGTGTCTCTGTGTGTCTTAATGACCGGTGTTATGTGTCTCTCTGTCTCTCTGTCTCTTAATGACCGGTGTTATGTGTCTCTCTGTCTCTCTGTCTCTTAATGACCGGTGTTATGTGTCTCTGTGTGTCTTAATGACCGGTGTTATGTGTCTCTCTGTCTCTGTGTGTCTTAATGACCGGTGTTATGTGTCTCTGTGTCTCTTAATGACCGGTGTTATGTGTCTCTGTGTGTCTTAATGACCGGTGTTATGTGTCTCTGTGTGTCTTAATGACCGGTGTTATGTGTCTCTCTGTCTCTGTGTGTCTTAATGACCGGTGTTATGTGTCTCTCTGTCTCTGTGTGTCTTAATGACCGGTGTTATGTGTCTCTCTGTCTCTTAATGACCGGTGTTATGTGTCTCTCTGTCTCTTAATGACCGGTGTTATGTGTCTCTCTGTCTCTCTGTCTCTTAATGACCGGTGTTATGTGTCTCTGTGTGTCTTAATGACCGGTGTTATGTGTCTCTCTGTCTCTGTGTGTCTTAATGACCGGTGTTATGTGTCTCTGTGTGTCTTAATGACCGGTGTTATGTGTCTCTCTGTGTGTCTTAATGACCGGTGTTATGTGTCTCTCTGTCTCTTAATGACCGGTGTTATGTGTCTCTCTGTCTCTTAATGACCGGTGTTATGTGTCTCTGTGTGTCTTAATGACCGGTGTTATGTGTCTCTCTGTCTCTTAATGACCGGTGTTATGTGTCTCTCTGTCTCTTAATGACCGGTGTTATGTGTCTCTCTGTCTCTGTGTGTCTTAATGACCGGTGTTATGTGTCTCTGTGTCTCTTAATGACCGGTGTTATGTGTCTCTGTGTGTCTTAATGACCGGTGTTATGTGTCTCTCTGTCTCTTAATGACCGGTGTTATGTGTCTCTCTCTGTCTCTTAATGACCGGTGTTATGTGTCTCTCTCTGTCTCTTAATGACCGGTGTTATGTGTCTCTCTGTCTCTTAATGACCGGTGTTATGTGTCTCTTGGTGTCCCTCTCAGGGTCTGTCCCTCCTGTGTGAGACTATAGAGGAATGTTGGGATCATGAGGCTGAAGCGCGTCTGTCTGCCGGCTGTGTTGAAGAACGAGTCGTTCAGATGAAGAGACAGACAGAGAGACAGACGAGCGTCTCGGGGCCCGAGGACATCGTCACAGTTGTCACCATGGTAACCAATGTGGACTACCCGCCTAAGGAGTCGAGTCTATGATGAGGTCTACGGACCAATCAGGACGGAGCTGGGACTCACTTAGCCAACGGGTCTCTGATCGCTGACTCTGGTCAGGTGACCCTCAGACTGATGAGGACAACATGGCAGAGAGTCTCTGGCTGCGGTCTAAAAGTCTTTGTTCTTCACAAGGTTCCTCACTAAGGTTCCTCACTGATGAGAGCTGTTAGAATCCTCTAAACGCTGAGGAAAGGTGCGTCAATGCTTCCTTTCCTATCTCCTTTAGCATAGGAAACACTGGACCTTCGTTTACTAAAGGAAAGGAGATAATTCTGACCCACAATTCTTTGCGGCAGTAACATTTAAAGTGACGCAACATAAAAACAAACATTATGTTTATCTCACAGGTTTAACAATTATACTCAAAGTGATGAGATTCATGTTGATGAAGATGAACAGAGACAATCATCTAGTTTCACTTTATATTTATTTATTTATTTTGAACATGAAATAAATAACTTTAAAAAATAAACGGTAAATAAAACAAACCGTTAATAGCTTCATTAATAAAATAAACTCTATGATAGATTATTAAACTGTTAAAAAAGATCAATATACTATATATATAATATATATATATTCATAACAGAACTGTTGAATCCACATTATTGATTTTAAATGAGTGATAAGTGTGACATCATCAGGAGGAGCTTCTGTTTCTCTTCACACCACGAGTGAAGATCTTTTTAGAACTTCATGACATCATCAGACAGATGTTTTAGTTCCTTCCTCCGTCAGTGACATCATGACGTAGTTTAGTTGGATTCTCTAAACACCACGGTTGTCGTCTCCTAACTCCTCATGAACTCTCCTTCACATCTTTCCTTGACTCCATGACGTTTTCCATAGAGGTCAAGAAGAAGTGGTTAGGAAAGGACGTTAGGTCATTTTTTGACTTTTCGACCGCAGCCTGTTTCTCAGCAGGGTGACACTGTTCTCTGATGTCACTTCCTGTTTGTTTTACAAAATAAAAGACTTCCTGGACAGACATTTGATTTGAGTGTTAAAAGTCAACTTTTTGTTTCTCTGAATGAAGAAGAAACAACTTCTGAATGTCTCACTGCTGTTTGTTTGTGTATATTATTATATGTATATGTATTTATATATATATTTGTATATATTTGTATATACTGTATATGTATTTATTTATATGTATGTATATGTATATATATTTGTGTATATATATATATGTATGTATATGTACTTATATGTATTCATATATATATATGTGTATATATATTTATATGTATTTATATATATATTTACATTGTCAGTTTCATCATCAGCTTATTGATCGTTTCTTTTCTTTTATAAAACTTGTTGAGAAGAAACAAGTTGATATTTGAAGGATTGAAATGTTTAATGGAAATAAAATATACAAGTTGAAAACAGTTAAATTGATTTATTATTGTATTTAATAGTTAATGTTTTTATTGGTATTAATGATTCTTTCAGATTTTTAACACACTTCATAAAACATGTGAGACGTTTGAGGAACTTCAACAGACTTCTTGTCTTTGATCTTTTGAAGGAGGACTTCTGATTTATTTTATCTGCAGCAGCATGGATCAAAAACTGATTAATATGAGGAATGTGAATAAAATATCACCTTTAACACAAAGAACAAAAGGAAAACACTAAGAAGTTTATTAATCTGTCATTAATTCTAAAGAAAAGTCACAATACATCACAGTGGAAACTGTTCTGATATTTTATATATTGATTAGGATCAATAATGACTATTCTATGTTTCATTTTATTTCTATTTCTTTTGAAAATCAAATCTTATCTGAATTCAGAAAAAACATGTTTTTAATTTTCATAGAAGTCGTCCAGTTTCTTGTCAAAGACCAAAAGATGCTGATCAATAACATCAACAGATATAATGCTGATCAATAACTGATAACAGATATAACCCTGATCAATAACATATCAACAGATATAACGCTGATCAATAACTGATAACAGATATAACCCTGATCAATAACTGATATCAACAGATATAACGCTGATCAATAACTGATAACAGATATAACGCTGATCAATAACTGATATCAACAGATATAACGCTGATCATAACTGATAACAGATATAACCCTGATCAATAACTGATATCAACAGATATAATGCTGATCAATAACTGATAACAGATATAACCCTGATCAATAACTGATATCAACAGATATAACGCTGATCAATAACTGATAACAGATATAACCCTGACCAATAACTGATATCAACAGACATAACCCTGATCAATAACTGATATCAACAGATATAACGCTGATCAATAACTGATAACAGATATAACCCTGATCAATAACTGATATCAACAGATATAACACTGATCAATAACTGATAACAGATATAACCCTGACCAATAACTGATGACAACAGATATAACCCTGATCAATAACTGATAACATCAACAGATATAACCCTGATCAATAACTGATAACATCAACAGATATAACGCTGATCATTAACTGATAACATCAACAGATATAACCCTGATCAATAACTGATATCAACAGATATAACCCTGATCATAACTGATAACATCAGCAGATATAACCCTGATCAATAACTGATATCAACAGATATAACCCTGATCAATAACTGATAACATCAACAGATATAACCCTGATCAATAACCGATAACATCAACAGATATAACCCTGATCAATAACTGATAACATCAACAGATATAACCCTGATCAATAACTGATAACATCAACAGATATAACCCTGATCAATAACTGATATCAACAGATATAACGCTGATCAATAACTGATATCAACAGATATAACCCTGATCAATAACTGATAACATCAACAGATATAACCCTGATCAATAACTGATATCAACAGATATAACGCTGATCAATAACTGATATCAACAGATATAACGCTGATCAATAACTGATATCAACAACAGATATAACCCTGATCAATAACTGATAACATCAACAGATATAACCCTGATCAATAACTGATAACATCAACAGATATAACCCTGATCAATAACTGATAACATCAACAGATATAACCCTGATCAATAACTGATAAGGGTTATATAAGAGTTCTAAGTTCTATATAAGTAATATTAAAGTTATATCATGATTCTATATAAGTTCTATCAGGGTTCTATCCAAGTTCTAATAAAGTTCTATCAGGGTTCTATTAGAGTTATATATCAGCTATATTAGGGTTCTATCAGAGTTCTATATAATTTCTGTCAGGGTTCTATCAGAGTTCTAAATAAGTTCTATATAAGTTCCATCAGTGTTCTATTAGGGTTCCATCAGAGTTATATATGAGTTATATATAAGTTATATCATAGTTCTATCAGTCCTATTAGAGTTCTAAATAAGTTCTATCAGAGTTCTATATAAGTTCTATCAGTTATATTAGGGTTCTACATAAGTTCTATCAGAGTTATATTAGAGTTCTACATAAGTTCTATCAGAGTTATATTAGAGTTCTACATAAGTTCTATCAGAGTTATATTAGAGTTCTATATAAGTTCTATCAGAGTTCTATTAGAGTTCTACATAAGTTCTATCAGAGTTATATAAGAGTTCTATATAAGTTCCATCAGTGTTCTATTAATGTTATATAAGGGTTCTATATCAATTATATATCAATTATATCAGAGTTTTATTAGGGTTCCATCCGGGTTCTACCAGAGTTCTATATAAGTTCTCTCAGGGTTCTATCAGAGTTCTACATAAGTTATATTAGAGTTATATCAGAGTTCTATTAGGGTTCTATATAAGTTATATTAGAGTTCTATATAAGTTATATTAGAGTTCTATATAAGTTATATCAGGGTTCCATCAGAGTTATATTAGGGTTCTACATAAGTTATATTAGTTATATCAGAGTTCTATTAGAGTTCTACATAAGTTATATCATAGTTCTATTAGAGTTCTATATAAGTTATATCAGAGTTCTATTAGAGTTCTACATACGTTATATCAGAGTTATATTAGAGTTCTATAAAAGGTATATCAGAGTTCTATATAAGTTCTATCAGAGTTATATTAGGGTTCTACATAAGTTCTATTTGAGTTCTACATAAGTTATATCAGAGTTCTATATAAGTTCTATTAGAGTTCTATATAAGTTCTATCAGGGTTCTATCAGAGTTCTATATAAGTTCTATCAGAGTTATATTAGGGTTCTACAAGTTCTATCAGAGTTCTGTCAGAGTTATATTAGAGTTCTACATAAGTTATATCATAGTTCTATTAGAGTTCTATATAAGTTATATCAGAGTTCTATTAGAGTTCTACATACGTTATATCAGAGTTATATTAGAGTTCTATAAAAGGTATATCAGAGTTCTATATAAGTTCTATCAGAGTTATATTAGGGTTCTACATAAGTTCTATTTGAGTTCTACATAAGTTATATCAGAGTTCTATATAAGTTCTATATAAGTTCTATCAGGGTTCTATCAGAGTTCTATATAAGTTCTATCAGAGTTATATTAGGGTTCTACAAGTTCTATCAGAGTTCTGTCAGAGTTATATTAGAGTTCTACATAAGTTATATCAGAGTTATATTAGAGTTCTATCAGAGTTATATATAAGTTCTCTCTGGGTTCTATCAGAGTTCTATTAGTTCTATATAAGTTATATTAGAGTTATATCAGAGTTTTGATACATACAGATTCTTAATACACTGTTGGCCAGAAGAGCTGCGCGCGCACCTTAACGTCTCGCGTGTGTTTATCAGAGCGGTGCCGCGGTGGCTGATGGGACATGTCCGCCATATTTTCAGAGCAGTCCCGAGCAACGGTTCTCAAGTCCCGTTAAACGTTCCTCCGGTGACCGGAGCAGCTGGTACCGATGAACGTCTCTATCGGTGGTTCACGGATTTAAACAATGAGTAAACTCTCGTTCCGGGCTCGAGCGCTAGACGCCTCCAAACCTCTCCCGGTGTACCGGAACAGAGACGTACCTGAGCTCACGGACCTGTCCATTAACCGGGCCGTGTTACAGATGCCCACCGGGATGGAGAAGGAAGAGGAGCTGGTACGTTTAAAGAGTGTTAGTGTGGAGCTGTGGCGGGAGTCATGTTTACGTTCACTACGTTACCTGCGTACAGTCTGCGCTATCGGCGTAGCGCCAACGAGGCGTGAACGCGCTCTGTGGCTGTGACCTTTACGTTCTTACGTAGTAGTCATGGTAACGCATGGACGCAGTGGCCGACCTAGCTGCTAGCTTACCAGTGCTACTTTTAGCTGTAGTCCATGAGACACATGTACAGCTATCATATATATATATATATATATATACTTACACCATATATGTATATATATGTTTAGTGTGTCTCACCTGTGTGTCTCACCTGTGTGTTTCAGGAGCACCACCTGCAGAGGGCGATCTCAGCTCAGCAGGTGTTCAGGGAGAAGAAGGAGAACATGGTGATCCCTGTACCTGAAGCAGAGAGTAACACCACATACTACGACCGTCTGTACAAAGGAGAAGTCAAGGTCCCCAAACAGCTCCTCCACATACAGCGTGAGTAATACACAACAATATACTACCTGTGATAGAACCTGTATACTACCTGTATAGTACCTGTGATATAACCTGTATAGTACCTGTGATATAACCTGTATAGTACCTGTGATAGAACCTGTATAGTACCTGTGATAGAACCTGTATAGTACCTGTGATAGAACCTGTATAGTACCTGTGATAGAACCTGTATAGTACCTGTGATAGAACCTGTATAGTACCTGTGATAGAACCTGTATAGTACCTGTGATAGAACCTGTATAGTACCTGTGATAGAACCTGTACCTGTGTGTAGTACTCGTACTGCACCCCCATAATCGTTAAAACACTTTTTAATTAAATATCCATTTCCTCCGGTTTGGTCTCAGGTGGATGATTTATGTTTTAGAGCCGATCCACTAGTAGACAGTGAGACTGGTCTTGTTGAGACTGCATCTGAATCAGGTCTAGATGAATCTACATGTTAAGCCTCCATGTTGTGTTCAGGTCCATCAGTCTCATGTTTGTGGTCCTGCAGCTTTGTGTCTGGATCTGGAGCAGCCGGACTACGACATGGACTCAGAGGACGAGACGCTCATCAACAGGCTCAACAGAAAGATGGAGATCAAACCTCTGCAGTTTGAGACCATGGTGGACCGACTGGAGAAGGCCACAACACACCAGGTAAACCTGCACTGGGTCTCTCACTCACTCACTCACACACACTCACACTCGTAGCTCAAAGTCAAAGTCAGCTTTATTTGTCAATTTCTCAAATACTTTACATACAGAGGAGTTGAAAAAACGTTTCTCTCCAGTCCAACATAAAAAGTGAATACAGATAATAATAAAGTGCAAAATAGATAGAAAACAAAACAAAAACATTGAGACAACATATATTAAGAAAAAACTATCATTCTGTAACTAGCAGCAGTCGGACATGAAGTATAAAGTATTTAGCAGCAGTCGGACATGAAGTATAAAGTATTTAGCAGCAGTCAGACATAAAGTATAAAGTATTTAGCAGCAGTCAGACATAGGGAGTCTTAGAGAGAGGAGGGAGAGAGTTCAGCTTCCTAACAGCCTGGTGGACGAAGCTGTTAGAAGGTCTGGTGGTGCGAGCACGGAGGCTCCGGTATCTTCTCCCAGAGGGCAGGAGGCTGAAGACATTGTGTGAGGGGTGGCTGGAGTCACGCACAATCATGGTCACTTTGCGGGTGAGGCGGGTGTCGTATATGTCCTGCAGGGAGGGGAGTGAGGGGAGTGAGGCACCAATGATCCTTCCAGCTGTGTTCACTATGCGCTGCAGGTCTTTCCTGTTGTAGTCGGTGCAGCTTCACACAGTGATGCAGTTTGTCAGGATGCTCTCAATGGTGCCTCGGTAGAAGGTGCACATGATGGGGGGGGGGGGGTGTTCTCGCCTTCTTTAGTTTGCGGAGAAAGTAGAGGCGCCTCTGTGCTTTATTTACCAGTGATGTTGTGTTGGCTGTCCACGAGAGGTCCTCACTGATGTCCACCCCCAGGGATGTGGTGCTGCTCACTCTCTCTATGTCAGCACCATTGATGGTCAGTGGTGGGTGGTGGGTGTGGCCTCTCCGGAAGTCAACAACAATCTCCTTGGTCTTGCTGTTATTCAGAAGAAGGTTGTTGTCTCTGCACCACGTGGTCAGAAGGCTGACCTCCTTCCTATAGTAGGTCTCATCATCCTTGGTGATGAGACCTACCAGAGTTGTGTCATCTGCACATTTGACCATGTGATTGGTGCTGTAGGTGGTTTAGCTCTTCTGGTGGCTGAAGTCTCTGTCCTACTGGAGAGCATTTATGCTTTTGTTCCTTTACAGTTTATGTGTGGACTTCACAATAGTTGTGCAGAACAGAATGAGCATCAATAAGAAAAGGAAAGTCCTCTGTTTTGTGTCCGTCTTCATCAAAGCCTCAAACCGTGACTTCAGACGTCTCCGTAGGTTTGATACCTCCGATGGACACGCTGCTCACTAATCGTTACAATAACAGCTGCTAGTAAAGACAACAAGGTCAACAACACCTGTAATCGGTTATGTTGAATTAACCTGGTAGTCGATCGGTAATCAAGGCTGTTTGTGAGCTTACAGTAAAGGGTCACGTGATTGGTGACGAATCAGAGGACACGTGAACCAATCAAGTAGTGAAAGCGGGCGTCTACGTCATCGTTTATAAACGTATGTGTTTACGAGCGTCCACACTAGTCGGAGGTTTAACTTATCTGTCCTCGGTGCTCTGAAACTCCGGCGTAGTGAAACGCTCAGTGAGAACGAAGCAAAACATATGAGTTTAAAATGGAAACGTAGTCGTGTGGACATGGCCTCTGTCAAGTCTTTGGTCTTTTTGTCAGTTGGTCTCTGTGATAGATTGATAGATTTATACTTTATTCATCCCAAATGTCCATTTGTATGTTACAGCAGCAAAGATATACTTCAGCAAACGAAGTAACAGAGTAAAAATATTAAGTATTAAAAATGCAAAATATATACAATAAAATAACAGAGTAGGACATATTAAATATAAGAAGATAGAAATGCACAGTATATACAATGAAATAGTGTTAAATTAACTAACTAGGTAAACTAAACAGTGGTGTAAAGATCAACCAACAGCGAACAACAAGCGTGTAGCGGTGTGTCGTCATGTGAAGGATGATCTGTTCAGAGGTGATTTATTATACAGTCTAATAGCAGAATGTTCTCCTGTATCTGTCCTTATACAGATACAGGATACTGCAGCCGGTCTCTCTGTGGTTCTGGTTCTGTCCTCAGCCGGTCTCTCTGTGGTTCTGGTTCTGTCCTCAGCCGGTCTCTCTGTCAGAGGCGAAGCTGCTGCTGAAGGAGGACGACTACCTGCTGAAGTCTGTGTACGATTACTGGGTCAGGAAGAGGAAGAACTGTGGAGCTCCGTCACTGATTCCTCACATCAAACAGGAGAGAAGAGACGGATCGACGAACAACGACGCCTACGTGGCCTTCAGGCGCAGGACGGAGAAGATGCAGACCAGGAAGGTGAGTCCTTCTCTCGGTTCTCCATGTGGACTCTATTTAAACCTGCTGGATTCACAAACGCATGCTGTTTATTTATTAGGCCCGTCATCGATTTTTTCTACTTTAGGTTTTTGAATAAAATCATAAAAATGAATGTGTTGCCAAGACATTAATATCCTCTAAGAATGTTTCAGATCTTCTAACGGTACAGTTAAGTTCTACTGCAGCTGTCGTACTTTAATAACGACGACTCCGAGTTTATGAACAGATGATGTGATGTCTTTCAGAACCGTAAGAACGATGAAGCGTCCTACGAGAAGATGCTGAGGCTGAGGAGAGAGTTCAGTCGGACCGTCACCATCCTGGAGATGATCAAGAGGAGAGAGAAGTCCAAGAGAGAGCTGCTGCACCTCACCCTGGAGGTGGTGGAGAGGAGGTGAGGAGAGGAGGAGACACCTCACCCTGGAGGTGGTGGAGAGGAGGTGAGGAGAGGAGGAGACACCTCACCCTGGAGGTGGTGGTGAGGAGAGGAGGAGACACCTCACCCTGGAGGTGGTGGAGAGGAGGAGGTGAGGTATGGTGGTGAGGAGAGGAGAGAGAATTCCAAGAGAGAGCTGCTGCACCTCACTCTGGAGGGGGGAGGAGACACCTCACCCTGGAGATGTTGGAGAGTAGGGGGGGAGGAAGGGATGGGGGGGAGGAGGAGAAGGAGGAGAGAGTTCAGTCGGACCGTCACCATCCTGGAGATGATCAAGAGGAGAGAGAAGTCCATGGGTACTTCTCAAGTCTCTTAATTGTCATTTCCTCGCTCCTCGCTTGAACCGGAAGTTGTTCTGCGCCGCCATATTGACAGCCGTCCCAAAGCTCTAATGTAGCTCGGAGGAGCGAGGATGGAGGAGGGACCTCGGAGGAGCCATGAGCGAGGAACCACGAGAACAATTAAGATGCAATTAAGAGACTTGAGAAGTACCCCAAGAAAGAGCTGCTGCACCTCACCTGGAGGGGGTGGAGGGAGGAGGCATCTCACCCTGGAGGTGGTGGTGAGGAGACACCTGAATTTAATTTTTTTCTGAAGCTGTGGAGGTTTGAAGTCTGATGTTTTGTGTGTTCAGGTGTCAGATGGAAGATTTCAGTGGAGAAACTCTCAGAGAGGTTTCACTCCCTCTGGTGGAGAAACCAGTTTACAGCGTACCAGTTACTCTAAACAACAACAGACACAGAACGGACATCAAGATCAAGGTACGGAGTCTCCTTCATAGAACACAGGTTACCTTCTGTTTACTATATTTAACACAAGAGTTTCGTCTCCTACATAGAACACAGGTTACATTCTGTTTACTGTATTTAACACACAAGTTAGTCTCCTTCATAGAACACAGGTTACCTTCTGTTTACTGTATTTAACACATGAGTTAGTCTCCTTCATAGAACACAGGTTACCTTCTGTTTACTGTATTTAACACATGAGTTAGTCTCCTTCATAGAACACAGGTTACCTTCTGTTTACTGTATTTAACACACAAGTTAGTCTCCTTCGTAGAACACAGGTTACATTCTGTTTACTGTATTTAACACACAAGTTAGTCTCCTTCATAGAACACAGGTTACCTTCTGTTTACTGTATTTAACACATGAGTTAGTCTCCTTCATAGAACGCAGGTTACATTCTGTTTACTGTATTTAACACACAAGTTAGTCTCCTTCATAGAACACAGGTTACCTTCTGTTTACTTTATTTAACACATGAGTTAGTCTCCTTCATAGAACACAGGTTACCTTCTGTTTACTTTATTTAACACATGAGTTAGTCTCCTTCATAGAACGCAGGTTACATTCTGTTTACTGTATTTAACACACAAGTTAGTCCCCTTCATAGAACACAGGTTACCTTCTGTTTACTGTATTTAACACACAAGTTAGTCTCCTTCATAGAACACAGGTTACCTTCTGTTTACTGTATTTAACACATGAGTTAGTCTCCTTCATAGAACGCAGGTTACATTCTGTTTACTGTATTTAACACACAAGTTAGTCTCCTTCATAGAACACAGGTTACATTCTGTTTACTGTATTTAACACACAAGTTAGTCTCCTTCATAGAACGCAGGTTACCTTCTGTTTACTGTATTTAACACATGAGTTAGTCTCATTCATAGAACGCAGGTTACATTCTGTTTACTGTATTTAACACACAAGTTAGTCTCCTTCATAGAACACAGGTTACCTTCTGTTTACTTTATTTAACACATGAGTTAGTCTCCTTCATAGAACACAGGTTACCTTCTGTTTACTTTATTTAACACATGAGTTAGTCTCCTTCATAGAACGCAGGTTACATTCTGTTTACTGTATTTAACACACAAGTTAGTCCCCTTCATAGAACACAGGTTACCTTCTGTTTACTGTATTTAACACACAAGTTAGTCTCCTTCATAGAACACAGGTTACCTTCTGTTTACTGTATTTAACACATGAGTTAGTCTCCTTCATAGAACGCAGGTTACATTCTGTTTACTGTATTTAACACACAAGTTAGTCTCCTTCATAGAACGCAGGTTACATTCTGTTTACTGTATTTAACACACAAGTTAGTCTCCTTCATAGAACACAGGTTACCTTCTGTTTACTGTATTTAACACATAAGTTAGTCTCCTTCATATAACACAGGTTACCTTCTGTTTACTGTATTTAACACACAAGCTAGTCTCCTTCATAGAACACAGGTTACATTCTGTTTACTGTATTTAACACACAAGCTAGTCTCCTTCATAGAACACAGGTTACCATCTGTTTACTGTATTTAACACACAAGTTAGTCTCCTTCATAGAACACAGGTTATATTCTATTTACTGTATTTAACACACAAGTTAGTCTCCTTCATACAACACAGGTTACTTTATGTTGTTACATATTACTGTACATATGAATCCAGTGGCTTGGCTCCCTCAGATCTCATGTTCAGAGTCTATGTTTCAGAAGAAGCTGGTGTCTGACGAGCTTCCCTTTGATCTGATCCGACCGAAAAAGAACATGAGACGGGACAGATTCTGTCCTCCACAGAGACGACCCTGTCGACCGCCCGGTCCCTTCACCGTCAACAAGGCCAACATCAAACAGTACGACTTCCACAGCTCTGGAGAGGAAGACAGCCCTTCACCTCCACTGGTCAGCACCCACCATCACCATCTTCATCTTTTATTGTGAAATCATGTGTAGAAAGACATACTCTGTATAATATAGTAAAAACAATATTATAATATATTCTGTTCATGTCTCTTCAGTCTCCCCCGTCTTCACCTGATGAAGAAAATAATCCTGATGGAGTTTATGTCTTCAGGAGAAAAGCTGGATGTCAATATCTCTCTGTGAGTTTCTCCTCTTGTTTTACAATAGTGCTGCTACTAGTGCTGCTAGTCCTGATACTAGTGTTACTGCTAGTGCTGCTGCTACTAGTGCTGCTACTACTAGTGCTGCTACTGCTGCTACTACTAGTGCTGCTGCTACTAGTGCTGCTACTGCTGCTACTACTAGTGCTGCTGCTACTACTGCTGCTACTACTAGTGCTGCTGCTACTAGTGCTGCTACTACTAGTGCTGCTACTGCTGCTACTACTAGTGCTGCTGCTACTAGTGCTGCTACTACTAGTGCTGCTGCTACTGCTGCTGCTACTAGTGCTGCTACTACTAGTGCTGCTACTGCTGCTACTACTAGTGCTGCTGCTACTAGTGCTGCTGCTACTAGTGCTGCTACTGCTGCTACTACTAGTGCTGCTGCTACTAGTGCTGCTGCTACTAGTGCTGCTACTGCTGCTACTACTAGTGCTGCTGCTACTAGTGCTGCTGCTACTAGTGCTGCTACTACTAGTGCTGCTGCTACTAGTGCTGCTACTACTAGTGCTGCTACTGCTGCTACTACTAGTGCTGCTGCTACTAGTGCTGCTACTACTAGTGCTGCTACTGCTGCTACTACTAGTGCTGCTGCTACTACTGCTGCTACTACTAGTGCTGCTACTACTAGTGCTGCTACTGCTGCTACTACTAGTGCTGCTGCTACTAGTGCTGCTACTACTAGTGCTGCTACTGCTGCTACTACTAGTGCTGCTGCTACTAGTGCTGCTACTACTAGTGCTGCTGCTACTAGTGCTGCTACTACTAGTGCTGCTACTGCTTCTACTACTAGTGCTGCTGCTACTAGTGCTGCTACTACTAGTGCTGCTACTGCTGCTACTACTAGTGCTGCTACTACTACTACTGCTGCTACTACTAGTGCTGCTGCTACTACTAGTGCTGCTACTACTAGTGCTGCTACTACTACTACTGCTGCTACTACTAGTGCTGCTACTACTACTACTGCTGCTACTACTAGTGCTGCTACTACTAGTGCTGCTACTGCTGCTACTACTAGTGCTACTGCTGCTGCTACTAGTGCTGCTACTAGTGGTGCTGCTACTGCTGCTACTACTAGTGCTGCTACTACTAGTGCTGCTACTGCTGCTACTACTAGTGCTGCTACTACTAGTGCTGCTACTACTACTACTGCTGCTACTACTAGTGCTGCTACTACTACTACTGCTGCTGCTACTAGTGCTGCTACTACTAGTGCTGCTACTGCTGCTACTACTAGTGCTGCTACTACTACTACTGCTGCTACTACTAGTGCTGCTGCTACTACTAGTGCTGCTACTACTAGTGCTGCTACTACTACTACTGCTGCTACTACTAGTGCTGCTACTACTACTACTGCTGCTGCTACTAGTGCTGCTGCTACTACTAGTGCTGCTACTACTAGTGCTGCTGCTGCTACTAGTGCTGCTACTGCTGCTGCTACTAGTGCTGCTGCTACTAGTGCTGCTACTGCTGCTACTACTAGTGCTGCTACTGCTGCTGCTACTAGTGCTGCTGCTACTAGTGCTGCTACTGCTGCTACTACTAGTGCTGCTACTACTAGTGCTGCTACTACTAGTGCTGCTACTACTAGTGCTGCTACTGCTGCTACTACTAGTGCTGCTGCTACTGCTGCTGCTACTAGTGCTGCTACTAGTGCTGCTGCTACTAGTGCTGCTACTGCTGCTGCTACTAGTGCTGCTACTACTACTAGTGCTGCTACTACTAGTGCTGCTACTACTAGTGCTGCTACTACTAGTGCTGCTACTGCTGCTGCTACTAGTGCTGCTGCTACTAGTGCTGCTACTGCTGCTACTACTAGTGCTGCTGCTACTAGTGCTGCTGCTACTAGTGCTGCTACTACTAGTGCTGCTACTGCTGCTGCTACTACTAGTGCTGCTACATCTGCTGCTACTACTGCTGCTGCTACTAGTGCTGCTGCTACTAGTGCTGCTACTACTAGTGCTGCTACTACTAGTGCTGCTACTGCTGCTGCTACTAGTGCTGCTGCTACTAGTGCTGCTACTGCTGCTACTACTAGTGCTGCTACTACTAGTGCTGCTACTGCTGCTGCTACTAGTGCTGCTGCTACTAGTGCTGCTACTGCTGCTACTACTAGTGCTGCTACTACTAGTGCTGCTACTACTAGTGCTGCTACTACTAGTGCTGCTACTGCTGCTACTACTAGTGCTGCTACTACTAGTGCTGCTACTGCTGCTGCTACTAGTGCTGCTACTGCTGCTACTACTAGTGCTGCTACTACTAGTGCTGCTACTGCTGCTACTACTAGTGCTGCTACTACTGCTGCTACTAGTGCTGCTACTGCTGCTACTACTAGTGCTGCTACTACTAGTGCTGCTACTGCTGCTGCTACTAGTGCTGCTACTGCTGCTACTACTAGTGCTGCTACTACTAGTGCTGCTACTGCTGCTGCTACTAGTGCTGCTGCTACTAGTGCTGCTACTGCTGCTACTACTAGTGCTGCTACTGCTGCTGCTACTAGTGCTGCTGCTACTAGTGCTGCTACTGCTGCTACTACTAGTGCTGCTACTACTAGTGCTGCTACTACTAGTGCTGCTACTGCTGCTGCTACTAGTGCTGCTACTAGTGCTGCTGCTACTAGTGCTGCTACTGCTGCTGCTACTAGTGCTGCTACTACTAGTGCTGCTACTGCTGCTGCTACTACTACTAGTGCTGCTACTACTAGTGCTGCTACTACTAGTGCTGCTACTGCTGCTGCTACTAGTGCTGCTACTGCTGCTGCTACTAGTGCTGCTACTGCTGCTACTACTAGTGCTGCTACTGCTGCTGCTACTACTGCTGCTGCTACTAGTGCTGCTGCTACTAGTGCTGCTACTACTAGTGCTGCTGCTACTAGTGCTGCTACTGCTGCTACTACTAGTGCTGCTACTGCTGCTGCTACTACTGCTGCTGCTACTACTGCTGCTGCTACTAGTGCTGCTACTACTAGTGCTGCTACTGCTGCTGCTACTAGTGCTGCTACTGCTGCTACTACTAGTGCTGCTACTACTAGTGCTGCTACTGCTGCTGCTACTAGTGCTGCTACTACTAGTGCTGCTACTGCTGCTACTACTAGTGCTGCTACTGCTGCTACTACTAGTGCTGCTACTGCTGCTAGTGCTGCTGCTACTAGTGCTGCTGCTACTAGTGCTGCTACTACTAGTGCTGCTTTTTTTTGTGTTGTAGTCCGTCTGTTTTGTTTCATGACTGATATCTGAGACATGAACCTTTTTAATTTAATTTTTTTCATTTATTATACTTTATTCATCCCGCAAGGGGACATTTGTTCTCTGCATTTTGACCCATCCCTATACAGGGAGCAGTGGGCTGCTCCTGAGAAGCGCCCGGGGAGCGCTTAGGGGTTCAGTGTCTTGCTCAGGGACACTTCGGAAATACTTCTTCTAAGGATTGAAACACTTCTAAACTCAGTGTAGTTGTTGTATAAAAGATATAAAACACTTTAGAGGATAATAAACACTAACTACTGTTTGTGTTGGTTTGTTTCTGCAGCCTGAGACGGAGCAAACGGGTGGAGACGATCATCCGGGGCTCCTCCCTCAGTGTCTCCGTCACTCTCTGGCTGAACTGATTCTGCCTCCTCATTGGACGGGACTGAGCCGCCGCAGGATAGGACGGGGGGGCAGGTAGCTCCCATCTACTGACCCCTCACTCTCATCACAGTCTTCATCAGTAAAGCTGAAGCCTTTTCTCCGTCTCTCTCTCTGATCAGGATCATCCTGGACCGAGCCTCCTCAGGTCTGGATCCAGTACTGAAGCAGCTGGACTCTTCAACACATCAAGTCTGCAGGACCAGAACCAGGACCAGTAATGACCCTGTAACACTTGAGCAGAAACCCCCCCTGACCTCAGGAACCACTGGCCCCTGTCTGACTGAAGTCCTGAGCAACATCCAGACCCTGAGGAGGTTCTGCTTCAGACCCAGACCGGTTCAGGGCCAGAGGGAGGGCGGCAGAAGGACCACAGAGTCTTCTATGGAGGACCACAGAGTAGCCTGTTGTCATTTACCTGGCAATAACTCAGGTGAGCTTCTGATCATTAGTTTCATCTCTGAGTCAGCAGCAGATCCTGGAGCTGAGAGGACAGCAGACTTTTACTGAACCACAACAGTTTGAACCGTTAGGGTCTGAAAGTCAAGTCCAAGTCTTTTTAATTTGTCACATCATGGTTCAGCTCTGCTCCCCATGTGGACCAGCTGCTACATGTGCCAGTTAGTTATGTATATGCATATATATGTCTTCTCTCTGTGTACCAGCAGGGGGCATCACAGAGGAGCAGTACCACAGTCATCAGCAGCAGCTGATCCAGATGCAGAAACAACAGCTGGAACAGCTGCAATTACAGAACAACAATGCTTTATATAGACACGCATCACTGTGTGGAGCACAGGTAACATATATAACAACACTGCTTTATATAGACACGCATCACTGTGTGGAGCACAGGTAACATATATAACAACACTGCTTTATATAGACACGCATCACTGTGTGGAGCACAGGTAACATATATAACAACACTGCTTTATATAGACACACATCACTGTGTGGAGCACAGGTAACATATATAACAACACTGCTTTATATAGACACACATCACTGTGTGGAGCACAGGTAACATATATAACAACACTGCTTTATATAGACACACATCACTGTGGAGCACAGGTAATATATATAACAACACTGCTTTATATAGACACACATCACTGTGTGGAGCACAGGTAATATATATAACAACACTGCTTTATATAGACACACATCACTGTGGAGCACAGGTAACATATATAACAACACTGCTTTATATAGACACACATCACTGTGGAGCACAGGTAACATATATAACAACACTGCTTTATATAGACACACATCACTGTGGAGCACAGGTAACATATATAACAACACTGCTTTATATAGACACACATCACTGTGGAGCACAGGTAATATATATAACAACACTGCTTTATATAGACACGCATCACTGTGGAGCACAGGTAACATATATAACAACACTGCTTTATATAGACACGCATCACTGTGGAGCACAGGTAACATATATAACAACACTGCTTTATATAGACACACATCACTGTGTGGAGCACAGGTAATATACTGTATATTTAGTGGTCTGGTTCTCTGAGTAACACCCGGTCCTGGACTTTTTCTAGTCCACCAGGTCCAGTGAGTCCCGTTCAAAGACTGTGGACTCGGCCAGCGCTCAGTTTGCAGCCTCGGCTGTGATCAGCGCTCCTCTTCCTCCTCTTCTTCCTCCTCGTGGTCACAACAGTGAGAACAAACCCTACAAGTCCAGCATCAATGGAGTCCTTCATTCTTCAGGTGAGCCACCTCACCTGTCTGAGTCTTGCTGGGTGAACCGATGCTCATGAGAACTTTATTTATAAGAGTTAGTATCATTGAGGACAAAAGGTAACTGTATTGAATCAAAGAGGTCCATAAGAGATGAACTGGACATTTTGTAAAAGAAGTATCTATTTTAAATGTATACGATGATATTAATATATATATCATATCATTTATATAAATTCCTCCTCAGGTCCCTCCAGGCCTCCGTACTCGTCCTCCTCGTCTGTCAGCAGGTTGGGGCTTTCAGCTCGGGGGTCTCTCTCCTCTTCCTCTCAGTCTCTTCCTAACCAGAGGAACCAGGTGAAAGCCCCCCCCCACACTGCTCGACCCTCCGCCCCCCCAACGTCTGCCTTAAAGCTCGCCACCATCACTGCCAGCCTCGACCGAGTGCCCAAAGTCTCCACCGCCAGGTAAACGCCTCCTACACCTGTCCGTGTAAACTCCTACACGCACCTGTGACGAGTGTCCAGGTAAACTCGTCCTACGTGCTGTAGTAATTCATCAGGTTACATAATGTTTCTGACCTTTTAACTTTATACCTGATACCAGACCAACAGATATATTGTAAATACGAGGACTAATAATAATGGTAATGGTAATAGTAATAATAATAGTAGTAATAATAGTAATATTAATAATAGTAGTAATAATAATAGTAATGGTAATAGTAATAATAATAGTAATATTAATAATAGTAGTAATAATAGTAATATTAATAATAGTAGTAATACTAATAATAGTAATATTAATAATAGTAGTAATAATAATAGTAATATTAATAATAATAGTAATGGTAATAGTAATAATAATAGTAATATTAATAATAGTAGTAATAATAATAGTAATATTAATAATAATAGTAATAATAATAATACTAATAATAATAGTAATATTAATAATAGTAGTAATAATAATAATAGTAATATTAATAATAGTAGTAATATTAATGGTAATAGTAATAATAATAGTAATATTAATAATAATAGTAATAATAATAATACTAATAATAATAGTAATATTAATAATAGTAGTAATAATAATAGTAATATTAATAATAATAGTAATAATAATAATACTAATAATAATAGTAATATTAATAATAGTAGTAATAATAATAATAGTAATATTAATAATAGTAGTAATATTAATGGTAATAGTAATAATAATAATAATATTAATAATAGTAGTAATAGTAATATTAATAATAATAATAGTAATATTAATAATAATAATAATAGTAATATTAATAATAGTAGTAATAATAATAGTAATAATAATATTAATAATAATAGTAATAATAATAATAGTATTAATAATAGTAGTAATAATAATAGTAATATTAATAATAGTAGTAATAATAATAGTAATGGTAATAGTAGTAATAATAGTAATATTAATAATAGTAGTAATAATAATGGTAATAGTAGTAATAATAGTAATATTAATAATAGTAGTACCGTATTTTCCGCACTATAGGGCGCACTGGATTATAAGGCGCACTGTCAATGAATGGTCTATTTTCGATCTTTTTTCATATATAAAGCGCACCGGACTATAAGGCGCGGGCGCTCTGAAGAAATCTGTAGATTCTCCACTTCCGTGTCCGTATTCTCACGAGATAGTACGAGACTCGCACAGCGAGATGTGATGCATATGACGAGTTTATGACGAGCTTACAGTTCATCATGTGACGATCTGGGGGACGGACTGTTTACATCGTGTAGTGTAGCTTGTTAGCTCGTTAGTTAGCACGTCTGCTAACGGCAGCGTTCTGAGACAGCTGTAGCTTTATGATTACAGACATGTAAACACACAGAATAAATAATGGCCATCAGTGAGAAACTGAGTTGTGTTGTGAGAACAAGTGAACAGCTGGGCAGGTGTCTTGAGAGATAGAGGCAGATTACCCCTAGCTTGTTAGCTCGTTAGTTAGCACGTCTGCTAACGGCAGCGTCCTGAGACAGCTGTAGCTTTATGATTACAGACATGTAAACACACAGTTAGTGGAGTCTGCGTGACTCACACAGCGAGCTATGATACTTATGCATGCTTATGCTTACACCTCGTCCAGAACTACCGGTGAGACTCCTGACTACGGTAGCCGTAATGCTGCAAGCGGTGCGGCTTTGTAGTTTACCAAAGTCGTACTAAAACATTTTGACAGAGCGCCGTGTACCACACAAAATCGCTTCGAGGTCAGTAAACACAACCAGAATTAATCCATATATAAGGCGCTCCGGATTATAAGGCGCACTGTCGTTTTTTGAGAAAATTAAAGGCTTTTAAGTGCGCCTTATAGTGCGGAAAATACGGTAATAATAATAGCAGCAGTGGGTGTCGGGCAGAACCACAGTCCAGGTACAAATAGCTAGCTAGCTGATGTTAGCTTCAGTGCTGTAAACTGATGTGTTTGGTCCACAGAGTTTAACCACAGACGTCACAGAGATCAGCTAAGCCAGCTAGCTACTCACCATAGAAGTCAATGGAACCAAATGATCTCCTGTAAGCATGACCGAGGTTTAATTAGCGCTCGTTAAGTAGCTGAATAAAGAGACATTTTGGTTCAATAGTCTTTCTGAATAATATTACAAATACTATGGATTAGATTTACATTAGGACCCAAAAGCTGCTCCAACAAGCTGCTTTGAGATCAGATCAGATCCAGGACCAGAACCAAGACCAGGACATCTAACCAGACTGGAAATCTGGTTCTATCAGGATCACCGTTATAGAATCTGCAATGTTTTAAAATACCGGGCCGCCGTCCCAGCTGGTAAAGATATTTTTAGAGGAAGTGATGTCATCACTGACGGTTGACTGTTTTTATCTCAGAGATCCTCACGAGTCGGAGAGACCTGTGAACGGACTGTCGGAGACCAACCTGCTCATGGAGGTCACATAACATCACATCATCATCTCCCATCACCTCCTCCTCCTATCAGCTCCTCCTCCCATTAGCTCCTCCTCCTCAGTGACCGGTGAATGTGACCTCCAGAAGAAGAAATGTCAGAATCAGTGTGGATAATATTATAATTATTATTGTTATTATTGTACAGTTTGTAAATGTCTTTGATGTGAAATAGTTTTTGTTTATTTCATCAGTTTAGTTTCTAAAGCACATTATCATGTGACTAGAATCATCTGATTGGTTCACAGTAAGCCTTGTTTGTGTATCCTGGCTCTGATTGGTCCATAATGAGTCTGTATCTTGGCTCTGATTGGTCCATAATGAGTCTGTATCTTGGCTCTGATTGGTCCATAATGAGTCTGTATCTTGGCTCTGATTGGTCCATAATGAGTCTGTATCCTGGCTCTGATTGGTTCATGATGAGTCTGTATCCTGGCTCTGATTGGTTCATGATGAGTCTGTATCTTGGCTCTGATTGGTCCATAATGAGTCTGTATCTTGGCTCTGATTGGTCCATAATGAGTCTGTATCTTGGCTCTGATTGGTCCATAATGAGTCTGTATCTTGGCTCTGATTGGTCCATAATGAGTCTGTATCTTGGCTCTGATTGGTCCATAATGAGTCTGTATCTTGGCTCTGATTGGTCCATAATGAGTCTGTATCCTGGCTCTGATTGGTTCATGATGAGTCTGTATCCTGGCTCTGATTGGTTCATGATGAGTCTGTATCTTGGCTCTGATTGGTCCATAATGAGTCTGTATCTTGGCTCTGATTGGTCCATAATGAGTCTGTATCTTGGCTCTGATTGGTCCATGATGACTTATATTATTTATTTCTCATGTTTACATTTTTGTATTTCTTTAAAATCTGAATGTGAGTCTTGATTTATTTAATTTTTTCCTGATTTAAAGATGTTTGTGTGACGTCCGGATCGACTTGATATTTTTTAAATGTTTGTTAAAGAATCTCTTCATGGCCTTCTGATCATTTGAGCCACATTAAAATAAACAATATGCACAAAGTTTTTTATATTTTTAAACTTGTTTCTATGACGTCATCAGTCTGAATCATGTAAAGAAGTTTGTTTCTCCTTAAAATGCTGAGAAATAAAAATGCATCGACAGACTTTAACTTTTCGTTGGTTTTATTTTTCTTTGTAAATAACTTCTCACCATCAGAGTAAAAACAAGAGAACTTCAGATTACGTGTTTTTACTGAACACATTGAGCCTCATTCAAAAATAGGGTTAGTTAGGGTTAGTTAGGGTTAGTTAGTTTTTGTTAGTTAGTTAGGTGAGTTAGTTAGTTAGGGTTGGTCTTCAGATTCATTTTTTGTTAGTGAATCAATCCTTCTAATGTGACACTTTATCATCAACACCAAGATGTTTGATCATGAAGTCCATGAGAAAAAAGAATAGCAGAGCAGAAGGAAGGAATCAGAATCGGGTCCACAACCAGGACCAACTGATCCGATGAGAGACTCACAAACATCATGAGTGGGACACGTCCAATAAACGAGGGTGAAGACTACAGATAAGACTTTGAGTCATTTATTTAATCATTGTGTTCATTCATGTTGATAATTCTGTCCGATGAAGATCAGGCTCCACTAACATGAGTATTTTCTATTTATACAGTATATATATCTCTATATAGATAATATATATTATATAGCCATATATTATCTATATATACTGTATATATACAGTATATATATATATACTGTATATTGTATATATATATACTGTGTATATATATATATATATACAGTATATATATATATACAGTATATATACATATATACTGTTATAATATATATATACTGTATATATATGTATATTGTGTATATATATATATATATATACTGTATATAATATATATATAAAGATTATATATATATTTATCAGTTAATCTCTGTAGAAACAGGTAGGACCCCATGTCCCAGAATGCCCTGCGGCTCGGTGGTCCAGGGTTGGACCTGTTTGATGTTCATCAGCATCCTGAAGGAGAGACGGTGATCACCGGGAATCTGATTATTTAACTGCGGAACTCTGTCGGTTTTCTGTCCGGTAGATGACGAGTTGTTCCGGTCCGATGTTGTAAACCGTGTGAAGCTGAAGTGAAGCTTCCGTTTCTCCCGGTTTGTCTCTGATTTCAACCGTGAGCGTCTCGTGTCTCCTGTCTATTGGCAGCTCGTGAGTCTCTAGGTCTGTTTACCGGCTCGTGTCTGTTTATCGGCTCGTGATGGAGGACGCGGTGGAGTGCGGTGTGTGCGGTGTGAAGGTGATGTGTCGCTTCAGACCTCTGAACGATGCGGAGCGGATCAGAGGAGACAAATACATCCCGAAATTTAACGGAGAGGACACGGTGGTGGTGACGGTGAGTCTGTTGTAACACGCCCTCCGTGAGTCGGTGAGCAGCAACAATAGAAACACAATAGACACGTTTCATCACAATGTTTTTATTCCATCAGCAACAATAGAAACACAATAGACACGTTTCATCACAATGTTTTTATTCCATCAGCAACAATAGAAACACAATAGACACGTTTCATCACAATGTTTTTATTCCATCAGCAACAATAGAAACACAATAGACACGTTTCATCACAATGTTTTTATTCCATCGGCAACAATAGAAACACAATAGACACGTTTCATCACAATGTTTTTATTCCATCGGCAACAATAGAAACACAATAGACACGTTTCATCACAATGTTTTTATTCCATCGGCAACAATAGAAACACAATAGACTCGTTTCATCACAATGTTTTTATTCCATCGGCAACAATAGAAACACAATAGACTCGTTTCATCACAATGTTTTTATTCCATCGGCAACAATAGAAACACAATAGACACGTTTCATCACAATGTTTTTATTCCATCGGCAACAATAGAAACACAATAGACACGTTTCATCACAATGTTTTTATTCCATCGGCAACAATAGAAACACAATAGACACGTTTCATCACGATGTTTTTATTCCATCGGCAACAATAGAAACACAATAGACTCGTTTCATCGCGATGTTTTTATTCCATCGGCAACAATAGAAACACAATAGACTCGTTTCATCGCGATGTTTTTATTCCATCGGCAACAATAGAAACACAATAGACTCGTTTCATCGCGATGTTTTTATTCCATCGGCAACAATAGAAACACAATAGACACGTTTCATCGCAATGTTTTTATTCCATCGGCAACAATAGAAACACAATAGACACGTTTCATCGCGATGTTTTTATTCCATCGGCAACAATAGAAACACAATAGACACCGCGACTCGTTTCATCACAATGGTTTTATTCCATTGGCAACAATAGAAACACAATAGACTCATTTCATCACAATGTTTTTATTCCATCAGCAACAATAGAAACACAATAGACACTGCGACTCGTTTCATCACAATGGTTTTATTCCATCGGCAACAATAGAAACACAATAGACACGTTTCATCACAATGTTTTTATTCCATCGGCAACAATAGAAACACAATAGACTCGTTTCATCACAATGTTTTTATTCCATCGGCAACAATAGAAACACAATAGACTCGTTTCATCACAATGTTTTTATTCCATCGGCAACAATAGAAACACAATAGACACGTTTCATCACAATGTTTTTATTCCATCGGCAACAATAGAAACACAATAGACACGTTTCATCACGATGTTTTTATTCCATCGGCAACAATAGAAACACAATAGACACGTTTCATCACGATGTTTTTATTCCATCGGCAACAATAGAAACACAATAGACTCGTTTCATCGCGATGTTTTTATTCCATCGGCAACAATAGAAACACAATAGACTCGTTTCATCGCGATGTTTTTATTCCATCGGCAACAATAGAAACACAATAGACACGTTTCATCGCGATGTTTTTATTCCATCGGCAACAATAGAAACACAATAGACACCGCGACTCGTTTCATCACAATGGTTTTATTCCATTGGCAACAATAGAAACACAATAGACTCATTTCATCACAATGTTTTTATTCCATCAGCAACAATAGAAACACAATAGACACTGCGACTCGTTTCATCACAATGGTTTTATTCCATTGGCAACAATAGAAACACAATAGACTCGTTTCATCACAATGTTTTTATTCCATCGGCAACAATAGAAACACAGACTCGTTTCATCACAATGTTTTTATTCCATCAGCAACAATAGACATGAGACTCGTTTCATCACGATGTTTTTATTCCATCAGCAACAATAGAAACACAATAGACACCGAGACTCGTTTCATCACAATGTTTTTATTTCAGCAGCAACAATAGAAACACAATACTCATTTCATCACGATGTTTTTATTCCATCAGCAACAATAGAAACACAATAGACTCGTTTCATCACAATGTTTTTATTTCATCAGCAACAATAGAAACACAATAGACACAGAGACTCGTTTCATCACAATGTTTTTATTCCATCAGCAACAATAGAAACACAATAGACTCGTTTCATCACAATGTAGTTATTTCATCAGCAACAATAGACACTGAGACTCGTTAATCACAATGTTTTTATTCCATCAGCAACAATAGAAACACAATAGACTCGTTTCATCACAATGTTTTTATTCCATCAGCAACAATAGAAACACAATAGACACCGAGACTTGTTTCATAACAATGTTTTTATTCCATCAGCAACAATAGAAACACAATAGACAACGAGACTCGTTTCATAACAATGTTTTTATTCCATCAGCAACAATAGAAACACAATAGACACGTTTCATCATAATGTTTTTATTCCATCAGCAACAATAGAAACACAATAGACACCGAGACTCGTTTCATCACAATGTTTTTATTCCATCAGCAACAATAGAAACACAATAGACACCGAGACTTGTTTCATCACGATGTTTTTATTTCATCAGCAACAATAGAAACACAATAGACACGAGACTCGTTTCATCACAATGTTTTTAACCCTAACCCTATATATAGAGACTTGTGTATGTATATATATATATGTATATATAACTAACCCTCTAACGCAGATAGTTAGTTACTTGACCTCCGTTGTGGTTCCAGAAGTGTTCCTCAAGGTTAGATGGATCCTCAGTGATCAAGTCTGGTTTTAAATCATGAGCTCAGGAACAGTAACTGGGTTAACTGGACCAACTGGATTAACTGGACTAACTAGACTAACTGGACTAATTGGACTAAATGGGTTAACTGAACTAACTGGATCAACTGGACAAACTGGGTTAACTGGACAAACTGGGTTAACTGGACTAACTTACATTACATTACAGTCATTTAGCAGACGCTTTTATCCAAAGCGACTTACAATAAGTGTATTCAACATCGGTATTCAAGAGAACTACTAATCACCAGAAGTCATAAGTGCATCACCTTTTCCAAACAAGCATCTAAGAGCATAAACCAGAGCAAATGTCCAGCGCAGAAACAAACCAATGTAATAAGTGCAACAAACTAGTATGAATACAATCAGTGCTAAGTGGAAGTCTCAGGGTAGTACTTCTTGAAGAGGTAAGTTTTCAGCCTGATGAAAGATGGGCAGCGACTCCGCTGTCCTGACGTCAGTGGGGAGTTCATTCCACCACTGTGGGGCCAGGACAGAAAACAGACGTGACCGGGTTATTTAAACCCTCATAACTTTTGGTAAAATCTTGTTTATACCTTCAGCTGCAACAATCTGTTAAAAAAACAAAATATCAACTTTCCAATTAAAAACATGTTCTGTTGATCTGTTGAATAGTATTTACAGAAATGTAAACTCTCCTGTTTAAGAAACATTTAACTGCCAACTATCCTTGAGGCTGCTTTACAGTAGAAAATATATCATGTAACAATATATTTCATCAGTATTTTAAGCCTCACGTTCTCTGTAAACTACTTTTATTTTGACGGTGTGTTTCCTGTGTTTCAGGGGAAGCCATACGTGTTCGATAAAGTTCTTCCTCCAAACACCGAACAGGTTCAGGTCTACGACACCTGCGCCAGACAGATCGTTAAAGGTCAGTTCACCTGGTTATCAAGCCTTTATATATCTATACCATAATATATGTGTACATGTAATGTATATATATATATATATATATATACATATATACACACTGTGTGTGTGTGTTTCAGATGTGCTGGGAGGTTACAACGGGACCATCTTTGCTTACGGTCAGACGGCATCAGGAAAGACTCACACCATGGAGGTCAGTCTGATATCGATATATCAATATATATATATATATATATATATAATTTAATATCGTATATATTTTATTTAGTCTATTTTATTTACAGTTTTTTCTCAGTAGCTGCATTAACACCTAATTCATCAGCTATATTTCTACTGATCTCATCAAACATATGTTTAAATTGATTTAATGTCCTAAAAATACTTCAACACTCTCAGGTGTATGTTTTGTATATTATTTTATGTTATATTATTGTTAAAACACTCTCAGGTGTGTGTTTTGTATATTATTTTATGTTATATTATCTTTAAAACACTCTCAGGTGTGTGTTTTGTATATTATTTTATGTTATATTATTGTTAAAACACTCTCAGGTGTGTGTTTTGTATATTATTTTATGTTATATTATTGTTAAAACACTCTCAGGTGTGTGTTTTGTATATTATTTTATATATTATTGTTAAAACACTCTCAGGTGTGTGTTTTGTGTATTATTTTATGTTATATTATTGTTAAAACACTCTCAGGTGTGTGTTTTGTATATTATTTTATATATTATCTTTAAAACACTCTCAGGTGTGTGTTTTGTATATTATTTTATATATTATTGTTAAAACACTCTCAGGTGTGTGTTTTGTATATTATTTTATATATTATCTTTAAAACACTCTCAGGTGTGTGTTTTGTATATTATTTTATGTTATATTATTGTTAAAACACTTTCAGGTGTGTGTTTTGTATATTATTTTATGTTATATTATTGTTAAAACACTCAGGTGTGTGTTTTGTATATTATTTTATATATTATTGTTAAAACACTCTCAGGTGTGTGTTTTGTATATTATTTTATGTTATATTATTGTTAAAACACTCAGGTGTGTGTTTTGTATATTATTTTATATATTATTGTTAAAACACTCTCAGGTGTGTGTTTTGTATATTATTTTATGTTATATTATTGTTAAAACACTCAGGTGTGTGTTTTGTATATTATTTTATATATTATTGTTAAAACACTCTCAGGTGTGTGTTTTGTATATTATTTTATATTATATTATTTTTCAGGGGAGTCTCCACGACCCTCGTTTGATGGGAATCATCCCTCGTATCTCCAGAGACATCTTTGATCACATCTACTCTATGGACGAAAACCTGGAGTTTCACATCAAGGTGATGATGTCATCTGTACACTGATGACATCATCAGTCACATCAAACCAAAGCCACAAAACATGATGTATTCAAACACTTTATTGTTTAAATTCATATGGTCTATTACAGGGGTCGCCAATAGGCGGACCGCGGTCCGGATCCGGACCCAGACGCTGTCCTATCCGGACCCGGACATATAATTGATAGATAATTGAGAATTATACATTTTTGGGGAGCGCTTCTGTTTTAACCTGCGCAGCTTTTCTGGCCTTTACGGCATTCATTCATTCATTCATTCATTCACTCATTCATTCATTCATTCATTCATTCATTCATTCATTCATTCATTCATTCATTCATTCACTCATTCATTCATTCATTCATTCACTCATTCATTCATTCATTCACTCATGCATTCATTCATTCACTCATTCATTCATTCACTCATTCATTCATTCATTCATTCACTCATTCATTCATTCATTCACTCATGCATTCACTCATTCATTCATTCATTCACTCATTCATTCATTCACTCATTCATTCACTCATTCATTCATTCATTCATTCACTCACTCATTCAGCAGTTCAGGAAACACACTGACCAATTACAGACATTGTAAATAATCTCACGTGACGCTACTCAGCCAATTGAATGTTTATTCCAAAATGCATCGTGAGTGGAGTGAGATCACGCAGACAGGCGGGAGACGGAGCGAGAGCAGTGAGAGAGAAGCAGTGAGAGAAGTGAGTAAGTCGGAGAAGTTAACATGGCGTGCTCTAAAAAGAGAAAGGTGGACCTCGAAGACAGCTTTAACAAAGAATGGACGGACTCGTGTTTGTTCATTCTTCCTGCTGGCGCTACTAAACCACTCTGTCTCATATGCTCAGATACCGTGGACATTATTCAAAGAGACGATGTGAAACGAGACCAAACATACCCACTCCAATCCGAACTGAGGGCACAGAAAATAAACCATTTAAGAGCCCAATATGAACGTTCCACCAGAATATTAACACATTCATTCACTGCCCAACGACGTGCTTACGAATGTTCCCTGAACGTTGCTTTGATTTTGGGTCAACATAAAGCCGTTCACTGATGGAGAGGTTGTCGAGGAGGGCATGAGTGCAGTAGATGGAACTTTACTTGAGGGGAAACAAAAAGAAGAGTTATGTGAAAAAATCAAGCAAATACCTGTCAGCAGCCTCAGACACAAGGCTCATCTTTATACAATCAAGCACTTTCTTTTAAGGTTTTTCAAAAGTTCTTTTTTGTGTATTTTATTTTTAGATGGAGCCATTATTTTACTTGAAATGAGAGAAGAACATTTATTTATGTATTTCTATGTATTATTGATAATCCATCCAGTTAAATTTGAAAACTGAGAATAATAATTGTTAAAATATAATTGATGTGTACTTTCTTTATTTGATTTGACAGTTGTTGACTACACAGAGACGTTACTACTACTAGACTTCTTGAATATATATATATATATATATATATATATGGCACTAAGTGGCGCGAGTTAGATATCATTGTAATGTTCCGGACCTTTGCCCGAGGAGATTTTCTCAATCTGGACCTTTTGGAATTTTAATTGAAGACCCCTGGTCTATTATATAGATTTGTCCCGCAGTAAACTGCAATCAAAATAAATATGATAAATAAGTAAATATCAACATAAACAGAAACACATGACGTCACATTGACATGTTTACAAACAAAAAATTATTAAATATTATTAATGTGTGTCATGTCTGCTTTAAGAAATTAATTCACACTCTAAATATTTCAAACACATTGTTTCTGGAGCTTCTTCTTCTCTTTTATTGCTCTTATTGAGATTATTTAAGTATTTACATCAGAATTTGTCTTAAAAAGTGAAATCTGATCTGTGATCAGATCCTGCAGAAACTCAGCATTAGAAACCAGTGATGCGTTCACTGACCTGCTGCTCTCCATATGTTCACTGTTCACTAGCTGCTCTGCACTTCTTCAAGCAGGTATAAATACCATGTAACATACAATACTCTGAGTACTCTGAGTCGTAATATTAGTATTCATATTATTAGTATTATTATCAAACATTTTACAAGCTTTGGATTAATAGAAAAACTAAAGTTCTGTTTGACATCTTTTGTGAAAAGGAAGTTTGGCTTTTTCCCTGTAAATTATAATATTTAATGTATCTAATACAATGAAGACTAGAAATATACACTGTTTCATTTTCATCAATAAAGCTGATGTTAACAATCAGATATCTTTACAGATATCTCTTCAGCCTGTGGAAAACATGTATAGAATAATAACTAATCATATATAATGTAATATAATTTTATTTTGCATATGTACGTTTCTACATAATGAAACATGTCTCTTTTCTCTGCAGGTCTCTTATTTTGAAATCTATCTGGATAAAATCAGAGACTTACTGGACGGTGATGATAATATTTAAAATCTATATTTTTAAACACAAACAATATTGATGAATGAAATTCAGGTGCTGACTGATGTGATTCATGTTTCAGTGTCAAAGACAAACCTGTCGGTCCATGAGGACAAAAACAGGGTTCCTTTTGTGAAGGTATCTTTACTTCCTATAGTATCAGTACTACAGTATAAGCGCTGCAGCATCAGTACTACAATAACAAATTTTGCTTTCTTTCAGGGCTGCACGGAGCGTTTTGTTTCTAGTCCTGATGAAGTGATGGACGTCATCGACGAGGGAAAAGCCAACCGACATGTCGCCGTCACCAGTGAGTCTGTACTTCTACTACTAGTAGTACTACTTCTACTACTTCTACTACTACTACTACTACTTCTACTACTACTACTACTACTACTACTTCTACTACTACTACTTCTTCTACTACTACTACTACTACTACTACTTCTACTACTACTACTACTACTACTACTACTACTACTACTACTAGTACTACTACTACTATTACTACTACTACTACTGCAACTACTATTACTATTACTACTTCTACTACTACTACTATTACTACTACTACTACTGCCACTACTATTACTATTACTACTACTACTATTACTACTACTACTACTATTACTACTACTACTACTACTACTAGTACTACTATTACTACTACTACTTCTACTACTACTACTATTACTACTACTACTACTACTGCCACTACTATTACTATTACTACTACTACTATTACTACTACTACTAATATTACTACTACTACTACTACTATTACTACTACTACTACTACTATTACTACTACTACTACTATTATTACTACTACTACTACTATTACTACTACTACTACTATTACTACTACTACTACTATTACTACTACTACTACTACTATTACTACTACTACTACTATAATGTATTTACTACAAATATATATAGATTTATACTGTATTTACTATGAATATATATAGATTCATAATGTACTTCACATGAATATATATAGATTCATAATCTACTTCATATGAATATATATAGATTTATAATGTATTTACTATGAACATATGGGTATTCATAACGTATTTCCTATGGTGGTCCTGTGGTAGTACAATGATGTACTTCCTGCGGTGGTCCTGTATTAGTACTATGATGTACTTCCTGCGGTGGTCCTGTATTAGTACTATGATGTACTTCCTGCGGTGGTCCTGTATTAGTACTATGATGTACTTCCTGTGGTGGTCCTGTATTAGTACTATGATGTACTTCCTGCGGTGGTCCTGTATTAGTACTATGATGTACTTTCTTCTGTTCCTCCTGCAGACATGAACGAGCACAGCTCTCGCAGTCACAGTATTTTTCAGATCAACATCAAGCAGGAGAACATGGAGACGGAGCTCAAACTGTCGGGGAAACTCTACCTGGTCGACCTTGCAGGCAGCGAGAAGGTCACAATGCTTCACCACACTCACTTTATTGATTTATTGATTATTATTGAGTTATTGATCCGAGCTAAATATGTCCACTAATAAGATATGTAACTGTAAACGGAGCAGTAATCAATAACAAACACAATATGTGATTATCATTGATGACATCATTACACACTGATTGGTTGATTAATGGATGGTACCATAAAAGAACAGATCATGATGAGTTTCTTATATATATATATCAGTGGTGGGCCGTCAGGGCCAGCAAGGCCTTCTCTGCTGGCCTAGACAGAATCACAAAGTTATAGCTATTTTATAATAATCCAGTGCAGCTTGTTTTAAGTAGAGCTTTTATCCAATCAGACTTCACCTCTGTGTCTCTAGGTAGAGAGGCCAGAGGCCTGCAGACTCACAAGTGAATCCATGTGTAGTTTAAGTGAATGGGGACGATATTGTTGATTGTCATAGTGTTCAACCAATCAGATCTTTAGTTTGACATGTTGGGCGTATTCTTTGACGTGTCAGAGCCTGCTAGCTGGCCTACAAGTACGTGATTGGTCAGTGGGCTAGCCTGACATGTTGGGCGGTGACAATCCCAATATCTGCTGCCTCTGTCGAGCGGACATTTTCAGCCTCAAACGCATTAAAACGAATTCAAGAAATACAACTGGGGAGGCTCGACTGTCTTCACTGGCGTCCATGAATCCAGAAGGACTTCTTACTGGAACTAAAACGCACGGATGTACTGAACAACCATGAGATTAAACTCTTTATTAACAAAGAAAGGAGGATGGACTTTGTCTTTAAATAGTGAACAGCAGCTCTGGTAAGTTAAATGCGTTTCTTTTTACATCTGCAGTAGCTTTAATATGCTTGTTCATATATAATTATTTCTACAACTTGTTTTTATGAAGATGGATTTTTGTTTGGTTTTATATGTGATAGGAACCATTGTTACGTCCTATGTTGCTCTGGGGACATATTTAGCGGTGCCAGTGTTGCCAACTTGGCGACTTTCTCGCTAAATCTGGTGACTTTCCAAACCCTCATGGAGACTTTATTTGTCAAAAGCTACTAGCGACAAATCTAGAGACTTGTTCTGGTGTTGTTGGAGACTTGTTCTGGTGTTGTTGGAGACTTGTTCTGGTGTTGTTGGAGACTTGTTCTGGTGTTGTTGGAGACTTGTTCTGGTGTTGTTGGAGACTTTTCTGGTGTTTTGACTCGATGACGTGAAAGCACGTACGTTCTGCACTGTCGTGAACGAGCAGCGGGTGCTGCCGTGAGCCGCCCCAAAGCACTCACAGGCGGTTACTGTTACAGTAGCCTCACGCAGCAGTCACAGCTGCAGTCAGAGTAGAGAGGAGAAGCACTCTCGGCGTATTCATGTATCTGCACTCTGCAGTTAGTGTATTATAGGTGTTGAGCTTCATTTTTACACGAAACAAATAATAACCGTAGCTGTGGTGTCATAATGAGGTGTTTCAGCTGCAGGACAGCAGTGAAGGCCCAGGTATAACATGCACGGCCCGCCACTGATATATATATATATATATATACCTATATCTGATGATGATACTGGTGATGAAGACCATGGTGATTTTGTTCAGGTGAGTAAAACGGGAGCAGAAGGTTCCGTGTTGGACGAAGCCAAGAACATCAACAAGTCTCTTTCTGCTCTGGGGAACGTCATCGCTGCTCTGAGTGAAGGAACAGTGAGTCTTAACTTGTTCTAATGGAACCTGAAACACTTTGTCTTTAGTAAAAGTAACTTCAGACCTCAGTCATGTAACCTTCATGTCGTGTGCTGATAGAAAACTCACGTCCCGTACCGAGACAGTAAGATGACCCGGATCCTGCAGGACTCTCTGGGAGGAAACTGTCGAACCACCATCATCATCTGCTGCTCTCCTTCTGTTTACAACGAGGCTGAAACCAAGTCCACCCTCATGTTCGGACAGAGGTACAGGACCACATCACTCACATGTTCAGATGGAGTCTCATTGTAAAGCTGGTATCAGTCAGTTTATTATGAACTATGGGCATTCGTTCTCCCTGCAGGATGAACCCTAATGATGCTGGTCTCTGATCTTTACTCTGCTCTGTATATCTTCAAGACAGATTCAAGTTTACTTTATAGTTTTAAAGCACACTTTTTTCTAGACTTCCATCTTGGTTGTAAACAAGTTGCCATCACTGCAATAACTTTACTTCTTTTTGACGGAAATCTGCAGAATGTGTTATATGTTAAAGATATATATGGTCCTCTCCTGAAGTCATCATTGTAACGTACAGCAACAGGATAGTCGTGGTAAGTACCAGTATGCTGAACTTTTGTGTACACAAATCTTTTCTTTTGTTTTTAGTATTCTTTCTAATATAGTACACACAGCACAGGAAACACAGTAAGTACACTGCAGTGTGGAGGGACATGTAATGGACAAGTTAATATGTGGATGGTTGACAGAGATTATTTTGGAAGCATCGTGCATAGCTGTCATTGGGGTGTTTAGCAAAGACTAAAGGATCTCTCAGGTTGGACTGAAGTACAGATTTCAACTTCTTGCCTTTGACTTTTTCTCTTAGTGTTTGATGACTCAGTTATTAATCACCCTTCATCTCCATCATCTCTCACAGCACCTCTTAACATCCATCCACCACCTGTTATCTGTCAGACAAGTGAAGACACCTTCCTGTGTTGCTTTTGCGTTTCAGAGCTAAAACCATAAAGAACACAGTGTCTGTGAACCTGGAGCTGACAGCTGAAGAGTGGAAGAAGAAGTACGAGAAAGAGAAGGAGAAGAACAGGAGTCTGAACATCATGTTACAAAAACAGGAGAATGAGCTGAAACGCTGGAGGAAAGGTAAACAGTAGAAGTGTTGTTCTTCCACCAATGTGAGCTTGCATGAGTTTAATTGGTCAAACTAGAGTCATGAGCCTGGAGATTGGAGGTGTGTTTAGCTCTGATTGGACAGTACTTTTCTGTACTCCTAACTTCTCCAGGTGAGTCTGTACCTGTGGAGGAGCAGCTGAGCAGCAGAAACAAGAAAAGCAGCAGTGAAGCGACAGCAGTGATGGACAGCTTAGCCCCGCCCCCTGTCCCTCTGTCAGACGAACAGAAGACTCAGTACGAGACGCTCATCACCGACCTGTACCACCAGCTGGACGACAAGGTGAGTCCTACCTGTCCTATCATCTAGATTATAAAGGGAGTCTTTAATGTAACATCAGCTGGACCACAAGGTGAGTCTTACCTGTACTACCATCTTGGACCCTTTTGTTCTGTTTAAGTCTGTGATTAAAAATCAGCTGACTCATGTTTTAGGATGATGAGATTAACCATCACAGTCAGACGGCCGAGGAACTCAAACAGCAGCTGATTGATCAGGACGAGGTGAGTCTCATTGAGCGTTTCAACCTCTGCTCTATAAATCTCCATAGTGCTGTATCTATCAATGTAAACATCTACCTCCTCATAATCCGATCATTCAGCTGTTAGTGTCGAGCCGTCAGGACTATGAGCGTGTGCAGGAGGAGCTGTCGCGGCTGCACAGGGATAGTGACTCGGCCAAAGAGGAGGTGAAGGAGGTGCTGCAGGCGCTGGAGGAGCTCGCCGTCAACTACGACCACAAGAGCCAAGAAGTGGAGACCAAGAACCGCTGCAACGATCAACTGAACGAGGAGCTAGCACGCAAAACTGTGAGTCCACATGAAGAAGCAAGGGTGGTAGGGTCTTTTACGGTAGAACGTTAGAACGACAGGATGTTCAGATGTTAGGGTAGGATAGTAGGGCAGCAAGATGTTAGAATGGTTGATTGGTAGGATGGTAGGATGGGCTAGTGTGGTAGGGTCTTTTACGGTAGGACGTTCAGATGTTAGGGTAGGATGTAGGACAGCAAGATGTTAGAATGCTTGATTGGTAGGATGGTAGGATGGGTTAGGGTGGTAGGGTCTTTTACGGTAGGATGTTAGGACGATAGGATGTTCAGATGTCAGGGTAGGATGTAGGACAGCAAGATGTTAGAATGCTTGATTGGTAGGATGGTAGGATGGGTTAGGGTGGTAGGGTCTTTTACGGTAGGATGTTAGGACGATAGGATGTTCAGATGTCAGGGTAGGATGTAGGACAGCAAGATGTTAGAATGCTTGATTGGTAGGATGGTAGGATGGGTTAGGGTGGTAGGGTCTTTTACGGTAGGACGTTCAGATGTTAGGGTAGGATGTAGGACAGCAAGATGTTAGAATGCTTGATTGGTAGGATGGTAGGATGGGTTAGGGTGGTAGGGTCTTTTACAGTAGGATGTTCAGATGTTAGGGTAGGATGGTAGGGAGTTAGAGTGGTAGGATAGTAGCACAGCAGGATGTTAGAATAGTTGATTTTTTTAAAAGAAAAAATAGGCCTTTTTTTTAAAGAACAGAGGTAGACTGGAACAATGGGCCACTCCTTTGTGCATGAGGCACCATCCCCACCAGTGAGCTATCTGGGCGCCCTGAGCTATGTATGTTTGGTAGAGATCAGCTCTTCTTCTGGTCCTGTGTTATAGGTGAGTCTGGAGGCGGTTCAGAGGGAGCTGGATATCCTGAACGAGGTCAGTTCTCATCATAAGAAGAGGTCAGCAGACATCCTCAGTCTGCTGCTTAGAGACCTTAGTGACATTGGCAGCGTCCTCGGTACCACCGACCTCAAAGCTGTAAGTCTACAACTCTTCCTCTACTGTTTCACATATCATACTCGTTTTACATGTCAGCCTGTGTGGCGTTGACTCCTGAATACTAACAGTGTGCAGGACTTCAACATTTTCTTTGTAAAAATATAAATCATCTATATATACATGTATAGCAATGTTACTTCCTTAACACGCTAAAGTTGTCTGTTTTTCACAAGTTTTTACCTGATTTCTAAATGTCCAAGCCTTAACTTAACTTATCTTGTCATTTAATGGATTGGTCTGTAAAACGCTCGTCATCTCTTCCCCCCGAACCCAAATGGACGCAGTGAGGTTTACTGAAGACATCACGATTACACAGCTTTGAATGAAGTGTGTCACATCAGTATCTCTCTGTCTCTTCAGATGACAGAGACAAGTGGAGTGATGGAGGACGAGTTTACCACAGCTCGTCTCTACATTAGTAAAATGAAGTCTGAGGTCAAATCTCTGGTGAACCGCAGCAAACAGCTGGAGGTCAACCTGACAGAGAACATCTGCAGGATGGAGGCTGATGAGAAGGAGCTCAACACCTGTCAGCTGCTTGTCTCACAGGTAATAGATTACGTTCAAAGTTTCAACCAGAGTTCGGATCAAAACACTCTGGAACCGTAGAAATTCAGAGGTTCACCTTATTTAATGGATAAATGAATGGATTATAATATATTAAGTAGGGGTGTAACGATACACGTATTCGTATTGGTTAAGTATCAAACACGACCTTTCATTATTAAAGACTACTTTATTACTCTGTCGTATGTTTTTAAACTAAGCAACCAATCTACTTCCTGTTTACACGGCACCATCACGCCCAGTGTAGTGAATAGTCACGTGATATTGGTTACAAACTCTCCCTCAGCGTTTGGGTATCTGTTCCCTCCTGATTCAAACAGGACTAAAGGTATATCTCTACTCTGGAGTGATGAACCAGGCTGTACCAACATGCTTCATGCTATTGAGCCCCGTGACACTACTCCTTCACCACCACATTGCTCCAGACCATAATTCCTGCTTTGTAAAAGAAAACAAAAGTCCAAACAGAGAATCAAATCAGACACGCCCCCTTGAGAGTCTCACCAGAGAGGATTTGGCTTTTCTGCTTTTTTGCTGTATTGAAAACGTACCGAACCGAACCGAACCGTGGCACCACTGTGTCGTATTGAACCCAACCGAGAATTCTGTGAACCGTTACTCCCCTAATATTAAGATTACGATTATTCTGAGTACATCAATTTTATGCTTGTTGCAGCTCCAGGCGAAGATTGTGTCTCTGACAGACGACCTGCAGAGGGTCGAGCAGAAGAAGAGGAAGCTGGAAGAGAGTCAGGACAGTCTGATGGAGGAGGTCGCCAAACTCAACGCTCAAGGTCAGAAGTCTCAGTCATGACAGGAAACGCTGCTGTCTGTTAACATCAAACACAGTTCAACAGATGAGACACTATTACAAATCAACACTGAGTTCAAATCTGTAAAAACTTCCTGTGTGTGTGTGTCCAGGTCAAATGCAAGAGGTGACGGTGATGGACAAAGAGAAAGAACACATGAGCAGACTGAAGGATGCTGTTGAGATGAAGGTAGAAATCATCAATGGGTTTCTGATCAAAGCAAAAGTACTACAAACGTCTACTAATTTACAATAATGATACAAATGTTACATCACAGGGAACATTTGTATCATTCAGGACCTTCATATTCTGTAGGGAAATGAAGTGAGTTAAAGAACTGAAGTGTTCCTGCTTTATGTAAATGAGTGAGTTAAAGAACTGAAGTGTTCCTTCTTTATGTAAATGAGGTGAGTTAGAGAACTGAAGTGTTCCTTCTTTATGTAAATGAGGTGAGTTAAAGAACTGGAGTGTTCCTGCTTTATGTAAATGAGTGAGTTAAAGAACTGAAGTGTTCCTTCTTTATGTAAATGAAGTGCGTTAAAGAACTGAAGTGTTCCTGCTTTATGTAAATGAGGTGAGTTAGAGAACTGAAGTGTTCCTTCTTTATGTAAATGAGGTGAGTTAAAGAACTGAAGTGTTCCTGCTTTATGTAAATGAGTGAGTTAAAGAACTGAAGTGTTCCTGCTTTATGTAAATGAGTGAGTTAAAGAACTGAAGTGTTCCTTCTTTATGTAAATGAGGTGAGTTAAAGAACTGAAGTGTCCCTTATTTATGTAAATGAGGTGAGTTAGAGAACTGAAGTGTTCCTTCTTTATGTAAATGAGGTGAGTTAAAGAACTGAAGTGTTCCTTCTTTATGTAAATGAGGTGAGTTAGAGAACTGAAGTGTTCCTTCTTTATGTAAATGAGGTGAGTTAAAGAACTGGAGTGTTCCTGCTTTATGTAAATTAAGTGAGTAAGAGAACTGAAGTGTTCCTTTATGTAAATGAGGTGAGTTAAAGAACTGGAGTGTTCCTGCTTTATGTAAATGAAGTGAGTTAAAGAACTCGAGTGTTCCTGCTTTATGTAAATTAGGTGAGTTAGAGAACTGAAGTGTTCCTTCTTTATGTAAATTAAGTGAGTTAGAGAACTGAAGTGTTCCTTCTTTATGTAAATGAAGTGTTAGAGAACTGAAGTGTTCCTTTATGTAAATGAAGTGAGTTAAAGAACTGGAGTGTTCCTTCTTTATGGAAATGAAGTGAGTTAGAGAACTGAAGTGTTCCTTCTTTATGTAAATGAGGTGAGTTCGAGAACTGAAGTGTTCCTTCTTTATGTAAATAAAGTGTTCGAGAACTGAAGTGTTCCTTTATGTAAATGAAGTGAGTTAAAGAACTGGAGTGTTCCTGCTTTATGTAAATGAAGTGAGTTAAAGAACTCGAGTGTTCCTGCTTTATGTAAATTAGGTGAGTTAGAGAACTGAAGTGTTCCTTCTTTATGTAAATTAAGTGAGTTAGAGAACTGAAGTGTTCCTTCTTTATGTAAATGAAGTGTTAGAGAACTGAAGTGTACCTTTATGTAAATGAGGTCAGTTAAAGAACTGGAGTGTTCCTGCTTTATGTAAATTAAGTGAGTTAGAGTACTGAAGTGTTCCTTCTTTATGTAAATGAGGTGAATTAGAGAACCATAACTTAACTGTTGTTTTGTTCTGTAGAGAACTCTGGAGGAACAGATGGAGAACCACAGAGAAGTTCATCACAAACAGCTGAGTCGGCTACGTGACGAGATTGAGCAGAATCATAGAGACGTCGACCAACTCAAAGAGTACGTTATTGATTATAATAACCGATCATTGACTGATTATCACTATTGATCATGTCGAACATAACTGATCAGTGACTGATGTGGTTGTAATCAAAAGTAATAGTTATATTATTGTCATTGTCTCTATCTTTTTTAAACACAGGTGTGTATGACAGCATTTGTTTTTGCACTTCATTATGATGTCATAAATGACTCTTCTTTTTAGTCACATTTAAGTCATTTGTTTTAGTCGACAAGAAGTGTTTTTCCGGGAATTTTCATCCTAATTTTTGCTGTGCTTTTTCATTTTGATGAGGCTACAACTGTATAAATGTGGTGGCAGTAACGGAGTATTAATAAATACTGTATGTGTTAATTTAGTGGGAATCAGGCTCTGCAGCTGGAGAACCGGAAGCTTAAGTCTGATTTTGACAAACTTAAAGCTGAGGATCAGAACAAAGGCCAGAAACTTCAGAAACTGCTGTAAGTTTGTCCCATTGTGCTCAACTTAGACTCACCAAGAACTCTGCTGCTTTTGGACAAACATCCATCTGTTAGTTTGCTTCCATACACCAGTTTTTATGCCCCTCCAAATCAATAAATATATATATATATATATTCAGTGGAAAGTGGCGTGACCGTGGCTAAGTGGAGAGCAGGGCCGTCCTTCAATCAGAGGATCAGCGGTTCGATCCCCGGCTCCACTAGTCGTATGTCAATGTGTCCTTGAGCAAGACACTTAACCTCAAATTGCTCTCGTAGCTTTGCCGACGGTGTATAGATAGATACTGAACAGTAAGTCGCTTTGGATAAAAGCGTCTGCTAAATGACTGGAATGGAATGGAAACACAGGATTAAGTACAGTTGAAATATCAGTAATTAGTGTTTCCTATTGCCGGAGGTGTACAATTTGGTGTATGGATAAAACTAAAATATTTGGATAAAATATTAATACCATCAGTCAGGTTGTTTTATTGAACTTTGTTTGTGTGATTAAGGTTCCTGAATGAGAAGAGAGAACAAGCCAAAGAGGACCTGAAGGGTCTGGAGGAGACTGTGGTAGGTGGATTATTATTATTTTTTAAAAGCATTTATCATATCTTGTCTGCAGAAGTGACACATCTGAGATCAGTTGAGTTATTGTTTTTCATCCAATAGGCCAAAGAGCTGCAGACGCTGACCACCCTCCGTAAAGTCTTCATCCAAGACCTCGGCACTCGAGTCAAGAACGTAAGAAAACCAGACAGTTCCTCTAAACCAGGGGTCTTCAATTTATATTCCAAAAGGTCCAGATTGAGAAAATCTCCTCGGGCAAAGGTCCGGAACATTACAATGATATCTAACTCGCGCCACTTAGTGCCATATATATATATATATATATATATATATATATATATATATATATATATATATTCAAGAAGTCTAGTAGTAGTAACGTCTCTGTGTCGTCAACAACTGTCAAATCAAATAAAGAAAGTACACATCAATTATATTTTAACAATTATTATTCTCAGTTTTCAAATTTAACTGGATGGATTATAAATAATACATAGAAATACATAAATAAATGTTCTTCTCTCATTTCAAGTAAAATAATGGCTCCATCTAAAAATAAAATACACAAAAAAGAACTTTTGAAAAACTTACATCTTAAAAGAAAGTGCTTGATTGTATAAAGATGAGCCTTGTGTCTGAGGCTGCTGACAGGTATTTGCTTGATTTTTTCACATAACTCTTCTTTTTGTTTCCCCTCAAGTAAAGTTCCATCTACTGCACTCATGCACTCCTTGACAACCTCTCCGTCAGTGAACGGCTTTATGTTGACCCAAAATCAAAGCAACGTTCAGGGAACATTCGTAAGCACGTTGTTGGGCAGTGAATGAATGTGTTAATATTCTGGTGGAACGTTCATATTGGGCTCTTCAATGGTTTATTTTCTGTGCCCTCAGTTCGGATTGGAGTGGGTATGTTTGGTCTCGTTTCACATCGTCTCTTTGAATAATGTCCACGGTATCTGAGCATATGAGACAGAGTGGTTTAGTAGCGCCAGCAGGAAGAATGAACAAACACGAGTCCGTCCATTCTTTGTTAAAGCTGTCTTCGAGGTCCACCTTTCTCTTTTTAGAGCACGCCATGTTAACTTGCTTCTCCGACTTACTCACTTCTCTCACTGCTTCTCTCTCACTGCTCTCGCTCCGTCTCCCACCTGAGCCAGCCCTAACTATAAACCTGAGCCAGCCCTAACTATAAACCTGATTCAGCCCTAACTATAAACCTGATTCAGCCCTAACTATAAACCTGATTCAGCCCTAACTATAAACCTGATTCAGCCCTAACTATAAACCTGATTCAGCCCTAACTATAAACCTGATCCAGCCCTAACTATAAACCTGATTCAGCCCTAACTATAAACCTGACCCAGCCCTAACTATAAACCTGATTCAGCCCTAACTATAAACCTGATTCAGCCCTAACTATAAACCTGAGCCAGCCCTAACTATGAACCTGATTCAGCCCTAACTATAAACCTGAGCCAGCCCTAACTATAAACCTGATTCAGCCCTAACTATGAACCTGATTCAGCCCTAACTATAAACCTGATTCAGCCCTAACTATAAACCTGAGCCAGCCCTAACTATAAACCTGATTCAGCCCTAACTATGAACCTGATTCAGCCCTAACTATAAACCTGATTCAGCCCTAACTATAAACCTGAGCCAGCCCTAACTATAAACCTGAGCCAGCCCTAACTATAAACCTGATTCAGCCCTGACTATAAACCTGATTCAGCCCTAACTATAAACCTGACCCAGCCCTAACTATAAACCTGAGCCAGCCCTAACTATAAACCTGATTCAGCCCTAACTATAAACCTGATTCAGCCCTAACTATAAACCTGATTCAGCCCTAACTATAAACCTGATTCAGCCCTAACTATAAACCTGATTCAGTCCTAACTATAAACCTGACCCAGCCCTAACTATAAACCTGAGCCAGCCCTAACTATAAACCTGATTCAGCCCTAACTATGAACCTGATTCAGCCCTAACTATAAACCTGATTCAGCCCTAACTATAAACCTGAGCCAGCCCTAACTATAAACCTGATTCAGCCCTAACTATGAACCTGATTCAGCCCTAACTATAAACCTGATTCAGCCCTAACTATAAACCTGAGCCAGCCCTAACTATAAACCTGATTCAGCCCTAACTATAAACCTGATTCAGCCCTAACTATAAACCTCATTCAGCCCTAACTATAAACCTGATTCAGCCCTAACTATAAACCTGAGCCAGCCCTAACTATAAACCTGATTCAGCCCTAACTATAAACCTGACCCAGCCCTAACTATAAACCTGAGCCAGCCCTAACTATAAACCTGATTCAGCCCTAACTATAAACCTGATTCAGCCCTAACTATAAACCTGATTCAGCCCTAACTATAAACCTGATTCAGCCCTAACTATAAACCTGACCCAGCCCTAACTATAAACCTGAGCCAGCCCTAACTATAAACCTGATTCAGCCCTAACTATAAACCTGATTCAGCCCTAACTATAAACCTGAGCCAGCCCTAACTATAAACCTGATTCAGCCCTAACTATAAACCTGATTCAGCCCTAACTATAAACCTGACCCAGCCCTAACTATAAACCTGAGCCAGCCCTAACTATAAACCTGATTCAGCCCTAACTATAAACCTGATTCAGCCCTAACTATAAACCTGATTCAGCCCTAACTATAAACCTGATTCAGCCCTAACTATAAACCTGATTCAGCCCTAACTATAAACCTGATTCAGCCCTAACTATAAACCTGATTCAGCCCTAACTATAAACCTGACCCAGCCCTAACTATAAACCTGAGCCAGCCCTAACTATAAACCTGATTCAGCCCTAACTATAAACCTGAGCCAGCCCTAACTATAAACCTGATTCAGCCCTAACTATGAACCTGAGCCAGTCCTAACTATAAACCTGATTCAGCCCTAACTATAAACCTGATTCAGCCCTAACTATAAACCTGACCCAGCCCTAACTATAAACCTGATTCAGCCCCAACTATAAACCTGATTCAGCCCTAACTATAAACCTGACCCAGCCCTAACTATAAACCTGAGCCAGCCCTAACTATAAACCTGATTCAGCCCTAACTATAAACCTGAGCCAGCCCTAACTATAAACCTGATTCAGCCCTAACTATAAACCTGAGCCAGCCCTAACTATAAACCTGATTCAGCCCTAACTATGAACCTGATTCAGCCCTAACTATAAACCTGACCCAGCCCTAACTATAAACCTGATTCAGCCCTAACTATGAACCTGATTCAGCCCTAACTATAAACCTGACCCAGCCCTAACTATAAACCTGAGCCAGCCCTAACTATAAACCTGAGCCAGCTCTAACTATAAACCTGATTCAGCCCTAACTATAAACATGAGCCAGCCCTAACTATAAACCTGATTCAGCCCTAACTATAAACCTGAGCCAGCCCTAACTATAAACCTGATTCAGCCCTAACTATGAACCTGATTCAGCCCTAACTATAAACCTGACCCAGCCCTAACTATAAACCTAAGCCAGCCCTAACTATAAACCTGATTCAGCCCTAACTATAAACCTGACCCAGCCCTAACTATAAACCTGAGCCAGCCCTAACTATAAACCTGATTCAGCCCTAACTATAAACCTGATTCAGCCCTAACTATAAACCTGAACCAGCCTTAACTATAAACCTGAGCCAGCCCTAACTATAAACCTGAACCAGCCTTAACTATAAACCTGAGCCAGCCCTAACTATAAACCTGACCCAGCCCTAACTATAAACCTGAGCCAGCCCTAACTATAAACCTGATTCAGCCCTAACTATAAACCTGACCCAGCCCTAACTATAAACCTGATTCAGCCCTAACTATAAACCTGACCCAGCCCTAACTATAAACCTGAACCAGCCCTAACTATAAACCTGAATCAGCCCCAACTATAAACCTGACCCAGCCCCAACTATAAACCTGACCCAACTATAAACCTGAACCAGCCCTAACTATAAACCTGAATCAGCCCTAACTATAAACCTGAACCAGCCCTAACTATAAACCTGATTCAACCCTAACTATAAACCTGAACCAGCCCTAACTATAAACCTGAATCAGCCTTAACTATAAACCTGAGCCAGCCCTTGTTGTATGAATGTTAGTTAGAGACCCGATGGGCAGGTGGCACCTTGATGGTAGCCCCTGGCATCAGTGTATGAATGGGTGAATGATGACATGTATTGTTAAAGAGCTTTGAGTGGTTGGAAGATTAGAAAAGCGCTATTTACCATTTACTACTTGAAACACAATTACCAAAACCTGTAACTCGTGTACCAAACCCCTGAACCAATTCTGCACATTTCCTGTTTAACACTCGGATTACAGTTCTAATCCACACTTTTTTTCAAAACACTACACACTTCTCTAATATTTGGCACAATCTTCATAAATAAAACTAGTTTTCACATGGAACACCAAATTTGAATGTATTCCTCACATTGGCAAACACATGTTGCACAATTGTTCAATTAGCAATCAGCGCTTTAGCAGTAAAAGAGCCACAGGTGCGCTCTTCTGTTTAAGAGCCATGGATGCCAACATAGAAGAGAGCGGCATAGCAAGACTGAGGGAAGAAGATGGGTAGGCCACATTCCCACTAGGTCGGACATAGACCACACAGATGATCATGTTCCACAATTCAGGAAGTAAAACAGTCTCACGGTTAGACTGAGAAGTTCAACGTCAGCGTAACACACAGTTACTCTCATAGTGCGCTGTTACAGTTGGTGTCTGTTTAAAGAAACATAAAGGATCATTATGTTTCTTTGTGAGAGTAAGATGTTAGATGGATGTCAGTATGTGTGTTCAGTGGTGAACATGAGCTTTGAGCTTTTCCTGTTTCTTGTTCAGAGTTCAGAGAATGACTGTGACGAGGCCGGCGGCAGTCTGGCTCAGAGACAGAGGATCATCTTCTTAGAAAATAACCTGGAGCAGCTCAGCAAGGTCCACAAACAGGTATGTGATCACACCTGTTCACCTTGATTACTGTTGTTAAACTCACAATCTTTACGCTCACTTCACTTAATACGATGACAAAGGTTGGAGATTTGCTTTCACTCACAGTCCTTTTCTAAACAATGCATCCTCAATTTCATTTTATGACAGAAATAGATTCTCATTTCTAGCTGAAAACTATTGATTTTCCAACTGAAATAACAACTGTGGGATAAAGTTAGATAGTCTATGTACCAACGTACATTTATAACAAACACCACACATATTACAGTAATCAGCGTTAAATATGTGTCTGACCAAAATACCACAAAAAGAAAAAAAGAAATGATTCATTTAAATTATTTTTTAGAGTTTTTAAAGTGTTTTGTTTGTAATATGTATAATAATCATATCATTTAGTTATCGCTACTGAGAATTTAACAAACATAAAAACATGACGTAGATAGGTTTACAGTTTTCAAGGTTTATATTTAAATATCATATCGTTATTGCACTTTAGTTCATATAGCAGTACTTTAAAATAAACTACTACTACTTTAGAATTCATTATTGAACTTTGCGAATAACAATGAGATTAATCGCTACCCTGAGACTTCCACTTAGTACTTATTGTATTAGTATTAGCTTGTTTCACTTATTGTATTCATATTAGTTTGTTGCACTTATTACATTTGTTGGTTTGTTTCTGTACCTTTGCTCTGGTTTCTGCTCTTAGATGTTTAAAGGTGATGTACTGATGACTTCTGGTGACTAGTAGTTCTCTTGAATATGTTGAATACACTTACTGTAAGTCGCTTTGGATAAAAGCGTCTGCTAAATGATTGTAATGATTACAAATTGTAATCGTTGCCCAGCACTAATATTTATATATATACTATATACAAACACATCTACATAGAACTCTGTTCAGTTCACCTTTAAATGCACACCTCTCAAAAACTCGATGAAACAACACCAACTGTGAGTCCAGCCTGCTGTTTGACACAACATCTGTCTCATTGAGTTTTTAAATTCAACCCTTTGTATTCGTCAGCTTGTGCGGGACAATGGCGACCTTCGCTGCGAGCTACCTAAGCTAGAGAAGCGTCTGCGGGCCACAGCAGAGCGAGTGAAAGCTCTGGAAGCTGCCCTGAGAGATGCCAAGGAGTCGGCCGTAAGGGATCGCAAACGCTATCAACAGGAAGTGGACCGCATCAAAGAGGGTGTTCGCTCCAAGAACGTCTCCAGGAGAGGAAACTCTGCTCAGATAGGTGAGGACCTGTTTGTTACAGCCCACAACTAACTAAACATACGAATGAGTCAGATCTTCAGGACTAACCCGAGGGCGGTGCCTCAGCAAAGGTTATTAAATGTAAAGGGTTCATCCTCTGAGGACTTTCCAGGATTTTAGTGTAAGTGTGTCTTGAAGATGGCTTTGGTCACCAGATGAGTTGTTCAGGTTAGAGTTAACACTTTGATGCGTCAGGCTGAATCTGGTCCATGTTTGAAGAAGTCATGTCTCTATGTCTCTATGTAGCCAAGCCAATCAGAGCCGGACATCAGCATCAGCAGCCGTCCTCCTCTCCATCCATCAGACTGACCATCCGAGGAGGGGGGGTGAGGTCCAGTCCACGTCATCACTCCCCCCGACAGCAACCACCTCAACAACCTGAAAAACAACAACCCCATCAGAGCCACATCAAGTAAGCTACAGGTGAGTTACAACCACAGCAACCACAGCAACCACATCAACAACCATGGATCTGGGAGAGACTGTGGGATTAGAGAGGGTCTCCATCATTATAATTTAAATAGAATCTGTCCTTAAGGTTTGGGAGTCGTGCTTCTTGATGTCAATATATATGTTCGGTATGTTGTGTTGAATGAACGGTGTGTTGATCAGCTTCGTTAACATCAAGCTACATAAATAAAAGTCAATCACTTCCTGTCTTCACAGGTGGCAGACAACATGAGTCTCCTGCTCTCACCACTCTGCCTTTACTGGAACCAGACTCCTTGTTTACACAACTTCCCACCTTAACAGCCATTTACCTTAACAGCCATTCCACCTTAACAGCCATTCCACCTTAACAGCCAGCGAGTGCATTTCCTCGTCTGAGTCTGTTTGTTCTGACCAAGTTAGTTCAGTTCAATGAGTTAAATAATGTGTTTGATAAGTTAAATAATGAGTAAATAATAATGTTAAATGAGTCAAATAATGGCTTTAATGACGTAGAAAATAAAATGTAACTGTTAAATTAGTTAAATAATGGGTTTAATAACATAAAAATGATAATCATAATTATGTTAAATTAGTTAAATAACGGGTTTGATAAGTTAAATAATGAGTTAATAATATGCTTAGTCAAATAATACTTTTAAAGTGGCAACAGACAACTTGCATGTATGTATTTTTTGTATCCTCGAATTTGCTGAAGCATTGTATTGATATTTTTTGGGCCTGCTCAGGAACTACAGATGAAAATTAGCTCATGAGCTAATATAAACGTAGTGTATATAGTATCACCTGGTACCAAAACCAAAATGATGTGTGTATTAATCAAACTGTCATTGTGTTGGTAAATGCCACATTTCCCACAAATACTAAATAATTTGGGTTACCTGACCAAATCTATTTGACTCAAATCAGAAAGATTTCTTTGAATTGTTCTTATTTATTACAAAAACTGTACCGACCGGAGTGAGATTAGAAAAATAATAATAATAATCTTCCAATCTGAAGTAAGATTGTCATTGAAATCTTTCCTCCCGGGTATAGAAGGGTTTCATTCATTGAATGGAGGTGAAATCACGGTATCTACAGTAGAGTAAAAAAAAGTGATCAAATGAAATATTTATTAAAATGTCAGTTTGTATTTGAGCGGTGACGTCATTATTGTGCCTAATCTGAGTCATCATACTCCATCTGGACTGAGTTTGCTTAAAGGTTTGTAACATGCTCTTAAGGTTACATCTAGTTAGAAAAGCCAGTGACAAGCGGGCTGGTGGCTCTGCAGCTCTGAGTGTAACCTCCTGAAGACAGCATAGTGAAAGTGAAGTCAATCTAAAACACAAAGGTGTCATTAACACAGCCATTGTTTGCATTGTGCAATCAACATTTACTTCATAATGATAAGTTAAATACAAAAACAACGTGTCTATTGCCACTTTAATGAGTTAAATGAGTTCAATACAAAGTTGAATAAGTCAATATAGAGTTTCTATCTGCAGTTCAGAGGAGTTGGATGATAGTTACTTTACATGTTGTCTTTCGGTTCTCCAGTTAATTGATGTTGATGTTGAGTTATTATGGAAAATCTAAATTTTTAGAATAATAAATCACAAGTGTGGAGTAATAAAAATAAAAGTATTGCGGGGAAATAATTAGATGCTGAGTAAACATTTCCACCTTTTCTTTACAGCAAAATTCCCTGTCACTCAATTTTCAGTTACAAAGTTACAATTAAGATTTTGGTTAATATCTCAGAATTTTGACGTAACAATTTTGAAATAACAATGTGGTCTTAAAGGTGATAGTGGTGACCTATAGATCTGAAAAAAGGTGACATAATTAATTATCTTGTACAGTTCCTTTTCAGGATAAAGTCTAACACTTGTTAGCTCAGTAACTTATATTTCCTCCACAGAATTTATGTATCAATAACAGCTGTACAGAATAATTCATGTAGCTGTTTACATCATGAACTCCTGTGCTTTGATGAATGTATACATCGGCTTTTTAGTGATATATCTTTAACACTTTACACTGTAAACTCTGCACCGTTCATCTGGAAAATGAATACATGAACAGTTAGGAATGATAAAATAAAACCAAATATCATGAAGAACCCATTGTAATGTACTCCTTCCACTGTTAGGAAATACAAATCTGTGGTTTTAGGAGATAAAAGAAATAATTGAACATTATTCAATTATGAATTTTTCTTCTGATGAACCAAGTTTATGGGAGGTGGAGGGTCGTTACATTATATATACCCTGATCTTGAAATTAACCCTTTATATGGATGTATTGCGACTTTCCTTAGAGATTCACACACATATCTATATATATATATATATATATGTGTGTGAAAGGGCTATATCTATATCTATATATATAGATATAGATAGATATAGATATAGATATATATATATATATCTTCTCTTAACATTTTGACTGTTCTATCACAGTGACCCTATATAGTTTGTCAAATATCATATTTTGATTTTATAAGCCAAGTGTATGACAATATCTTAAAGTAAGTGAAAAACAATAAATACATCAATACAAATAAAACAAGTTATGGTTAGCCAAATCATTTTTAACTTGCCATATTGCCCTATCAATTGGATTTTAGCCCTATAATGATGCAAACTACGTTTTCTTATTCCTAACATTTTATGATGTTTTTATTTTCCTGGACTGAATGTTTTATCACGCTGATATTGTTTTTTAAATAATTCATATTTATTACAGAGTTGTTTTTATAGACTTATTTAATGGATTTCTTTTTTACTTTGTTGAGACAGTGTTCATCAGCTCAGATTGTTTCTATCTGTGTAAACGTTCTACAGTGTTGATCTGCTGCTGTGTTGTAAGTGAAACATTATTCTATGAAGCACAGTCTTTAAGACCAGGTTTTTGTTCAACCAGTGTTTGCCTGTCTGTGTGCTTTATGTATTATTAAACTGTAGTTCCGTTACTGTGTTCGTGCAGTAGTTATTGTGTTATGTTGACAGAAACCTAAAATGATGGTTGTGAACAGTAAGGTGATATAAACCTGCTCACTTCACCAGTACGGTTAGAAAAAGCTGAATCGAACTTAATATTTATAAGACACAACTGAAATCTGTGTGTCACAACAACTATCTGCCAAATGTAAAAATGAGCAACAGGAAGTTAATGGTTCTGATCAGTACATTCATATACACAGGCAGAGATTAAGATCAAACCAATCAATAGCCTAATGCAAAACTAATAAATAGACATTAAGTAGTCACAAACGATGAACATCAAAAGCCAAAGCTGACACTAGTGAACAAATCTCATGACGCGTAACATAATATTTATATGTTGACACTAGTGAACAAATCTCATGACGTGTAACATAATATTTAAATGTTGACACTAGTGAACAAATCTCATGACGCGTAACATAATATTTAAATGTTGACACTAGTGAACAAATCTCATGACGTGTAACATAATATTTAAATGTTGACACTAGTGAACAAATCTCATGACGTGTAACATAATATTTAAATGTTGACAATAGTGAACAAATCTCATGACGCGTAACATAATATTTAAATGTTGACACTAGTGAACAAATCTCATGACGTGTAACATAATATTTAAATGTTGACACTAGTGAACAAATCTCATGACGCGTAACATAATATTTAAATGTTGACACTAGTGAACAAATCTCATGACGTGTAACATAATATTTAAATGTTGACACTAGTGAACAAATCTCATGACGCGTAACATAATATTTAAATGTTGACACTAGTGAACAAATCTCATGACGCGTAACATAATATTTAAATGTTGACACTAGTGAACAAATCTCATGACGCGTAACATAATATTTAAATTTTGACACTAGTGAACAAATCTCATGACGCGTAACATAATATTTAAATGTTGACACTAGTGAACAAATCTCATGACGCGTAACATAATATTTAAATGTTGACACTAGTGAACAAATCTCATGACGCGTAACATAATATTTAAATGTTGACACTAGTGAACAAATCTCATGACGTGTAACATAATATTTAAATGTTGACACTAGTGAACAAATCTCATGACGTGTAACATAATATTTAAATGTTGACACTAGTGAACAAATCTCATGACGCGTAACATAATATTTAAATGTTGACAATAGTGAACAAATCTCATGACGCGTAACATAATATTTAAATGTTGACAATAGTGAACAAATCTCATGACGCGTAACATAATATTTAAATGTTGACACTAGTGAACAAATCTCATGACGTGTAACATAATATTTAAATGTTGACACTAGTGAACAAATCTCATGACGTGTAACATAATATTTAAATGTTGACAATAGTGAACAAATCTCATGACGCGTAACATAATATTTAAATGTTGACACTAGTGAACAAATCTCATGACGCGTAACATAATATTTAAATGTTGACACTAGTGAACAAATCTCATGACGTATTAGAAACATGTTACAGTTCATAGTGAAAGATTCTTTCACAGGAGGGTGTAAAACTATAAAATCATGTATCATCTTATGAAGACTTTTAGAGCTTCAAGGTTAACAGTTCATACAACCAATATATTTTTTAAATCTTAATATGCAAATCAGATGTCATTAGTCACAGTCCGGCTCTAAAACGGACAAAAATTGGAGACACACGGTTATACTTTACAAATTGTGATTTATTTATCCAAAAGGATAACCAGGTCTGCAGCCCCGGCGATAGAAAGCAAAAACCCAGACACAGCAGAGGAACAAAGCAGTCGAGACCAGTAAACACACTTGACACTTTCAATTTCAGAATTTTATCTCAAAACTGCATTTTTGGCATTATATCTTTATGTAAACCATTGCAGTCAATGGATAAGAGCATATTTCAACACCAGCAATGGAGCAATTAAATCTATGTATTTGTACCCCTGTACTTCATGAATATGCTTATGTGTTTCATAAAGACCCTGTTGTATGTTATGCACACAGGGCCAGTGTTAATGGCCTCAGGTGTTTCCACTCGGCTGATGACCCTCTGGTTTAGTGACCCGATTTGGCTTACCAGTCAGCTGACACGTACTACAGGTTTTAATATGCATAGAAACATCCTTTTTCATTCGCGGCCAGAAGAAATGGCGTAATATCCGGTCATAGGTTTTCCGGACACCCAAATGCCCTGACCCATCATGAGCAAGTCTCAACACATGACCACGAAGCTTGGCTGGAATGACAACTTGAAAAATGGGATCCCCAACAAAATCCTCACCATGGGGTACCCACTTCCTCACCAAATACCATCCTGAAGAAGGTAGCCCCTGGAAACATGTTTCGCCTCACCAACTGACAGCACTGATCCAAAGAACTCCTCCAAGGCTGGATCTGCTCTCTGTTCAGTCAGATCACTATGAGACACAGACAAAGGAAAGTCAGGTAAACACGGCAAATGTTCCTCCACATCCCCATCTACCTCCTTTGATTCAGCACGACTCGTCGACGAGTAACCGCACATGCAGGGAAAACTTGGGGAAAGTTTACAGCACTCTCATCAGGCTGTTCTGAGGCTGGAGGAGAGGGAGTGACTATTGGAGGAGGAGGCACATCTGCCCACACACGACTGCCAGCCAGGTTGTTGCCCAAAATGATGTCAATCCCTTCCACTGGTAACACTGGTCTCACCCCAATAGGGGTCATTTAAATAAAAATGAATAAAATGTTTTACGTATTACATGTTGTTCCTAGTAACATAAGGACATCACAACCAAGCAACACAAGCACGTTGGGCCGTGGCTCAGTGGGTAGAGAGGGTTGTCAGGTCCTTGACTGTCATATGCTGAAGTGTACCTGAGCAAAACACTGAACCCCCTAACTGCTCCCCGGGCGCTTCTCAGCAGCCCACTGCTCCCAATAAGCTAGGGATGGGTTAAATTAAATGCACAAGTCAAATTTCGTACATGTATATGACAATAAAATCCTAACTTTAACTTTTTTTTTTTTAAACTTTTCACATCACAACCCTCTCCCCAATTTATTTCCACTTTCCCTTTTGACCCCGCCATTGTATCATAAAGACAGACACCATATTAATAAGTTCATAAGTTATGTATCACGCATCAAAAACATCATTCATTCATTTATTCAATTCAAAGCTTCACACACCAAAGCCATGGTGTCATTTTAATCACTCTGCTGTTTTACATGTATTGTCCACTTGATGGCGCAGTAGAGCAGGTGAAGCACCGTGAAGCTTCGGCCCATGAGTGAAGCAATTGGATGGAAAGCTTCAATGCTTCAGGAAGCTTCATCTCGCCATCACTAGTGACATGTGAAGTCAGTAATTTCAGCAGTGTAAGTGAGTGTTTGCATGGAAAGTGTATATGCAGTGTTGTGTTGTGTTGTGTTGTGTAGAAACAAACCACAACCACAACCCAAACCAAAATGTGTGTCTCCGGAAGGAGAGAGACCAACTGAGAATCCAGAGGGTTTTTATACAGGGTGCACAGGCACAGTGTTGTTAATGGCCTCAGGTGTTTCCACTCGGCTGACGACCCTCTGCCACACCCACACCCACCTCCAACACCTGCCAGGAGAGCAGCCAAACGAACAGGCAGACAGGGTCGTCACAGTTATAAAGTTACTGTTATGTATTATAAATATGCTGCTGTAGTTCATAAATATACAGTTTTACATTAAATATACCGCTGTACATTGTAAATATATTCTTACTTCATAAATATATCATTGTTATATTCCAGTAAAGTATATACTGCTCTACATTATAAATATACTGCTGTACGTTATTCTTTGGGGTATTGTATATTTTTAGATCTCTAGCGAAATATTTTCATAAATTTTCAAACAAAAAAAATATTATTGATGTGTTTGTGTTAAAACAAAAGTATGTTCTTCAAACTTTGTTCTCATCAGAAATCATTTGTTTATTGTTTACAGTCCAGTCCAGTTTTCTGTTAAAACAATAATATTTCTGAAGAAATGTGGTTATTTCCAGCTTTGATGTTTGAATGTGAGTCCATTAGATGATCAGGTCCACTTCAGGACACGTTACTTCCTGTCCAGGTTGAAGATTTCTTGGCTCTCAATGAGGATGAACTCCACGATTTGGTTCTGATAGACCATGTTGACTGCCATGTTTCCTGCGTCCAGCTCAGGCCACAACAGTGTTGGGCCAAACACGATGCCGATGCCCTGAGTTGACATCAGGTTCTTCCTGGAAAAGTCTAGAAGTCTGAAAAACAAGAGATGTAACAGTAACTAAAGGGAAACATGGGAACATGAGTTTACATTTTAAATGACACTAGGCCCGCCAAGACAGTCTGACTGTCACGATTAGGCTTTGCCTTCTGTGTCCTTGTCTAGCTCCCACCTCTCACTCGCCTCATCAGCTCATTACTCTCACCTGCTCACTCTGCTTCCTCCACTATTTAAACCCCTGCCTCACACACACTCACTGCCAGATCATTGCTTCATGCTTCATGCTCGATGCTCGATGCTCGTTTTGTTCGTCCTGTTCCCGGTTTCCCGTCTGCCTGCCCGTTCCTGCTGGATTACCCCCTCGTCTCTTGTTGTTTGCCTGGACTCCCTGTTGTGCTGGTAATTAATCCAATTCTGTTCAATCAAAACCTGATTAATGCTACTCTGCCTGGTCTGCATTTGAGTCCTCCACCATGCCCCGTGACACTGACGGACCGTTTGGGTTTTAATATGGCAAAATACTTGTTTAGACAAAAAAAGATCCGTCCTGTGTATTATGTCCGTGCTCTCTTTGAAAAAGTAGAAGTAGAAGTAAAGATATGAATGCCTCGTAACATAAGAGGTGATGTATTTCACTGACTCTCCAGTGGATGGGTCATCGGTTCTGCTAACTGAAAATACAAGGAACTACACAGAAGGGACGTATAGCTATGCCTTAACAATAGTCCTGGGATAAAAGATTGACTCGTACATGTAAGTGTATTCATTTTTTAATTTCTACTGAATGTGACTGTTTTCAAATGGTTGACTTTGAGTTCTTCTTAAGTCTTCAGGTGTGGTTCAGGTGGACGAAGGCTTACCTGTGCAGGTGGCTGAAGAGCAACTTCATGGTGTCCTTGTTGGGTTTGGGCAGTTCCTGGATCAGTTTCTTCACAGCCTGAACTTTGAGTTTGGATTCTTTAATCTCTGTAAGAGAAAAAAACAGGAGCAGTAGTTTAATAAATGCATTTTACTGTAGTTTGATATATTAAACATGCATACAGTATTTTAGTTTGTGTATAGTATTGCAGTTTAATGTCCGTATATTAACGTAGTTAAACGTGTGTTACGGTATTGAAGTTTGACATGCATATAGTATTGTAGGATAACATGGTCAACATGTGCATTATAGTTTAACGTCATTATAGTATATCAGTGTATAATATTGTGGGTTAACATGTGTAATGTCATTAGACATGTCTATAGTATTGTAGTTTATCAGGCATGTAGTATTCCAGTTTTACTTGCATAAAGTACTGTGAGTTTACGTGTGTTAAAGATGCACAGATCAGCTCAGACGTCATCTGAACGTCACCCACCCAAATACATGATTTTCTCCAATTTAGAGAGCAGTACCCGCACATATCACTTCTTTAACAGTCATTGTAGGCTGTGTTAGGCTATTGATGTGTTTTCTTTAACAGTTTACTTTAATGATTACAGAAGCAGCTTTCAGTAATCGTAGTCTAAAACAAGTCATGTCACTGCAGCAAATAGGGTGGGACGTTGAAGCAGCCCAACTAAAAACTGTAGGCTAGTTAAACACTTGACAGAAGTAACAGAAGTAACTACATTTTGCCCTCTGAAATAATGAATCAAGTTACGCTGCTGTACTTCATGTGTTAATGTCCACAACATCTATCAGCTGTCTGTTACAGAGACAACACATTCGCATCCCGACTCGTTACACACTGATGCGTCCCGACTCGTTACGCACTGATGCGTCCCGACTCGTTGCACACTGATGCGTCCCGACTCGTTACGCACTGATGCGTCCCGACTCGTTGCGCACTGATGCGTCCCGACTCGTTGCGCACTGATGCGTCCCGACTCGTTACGCACTGATGTGTCCTGACTCGTTGCGCACTGATGCGTCCCGACTCGTTGCGCACTGATGCGTCCCGACTCGTTGCGCACTGATGTGTCCCGACTCGTTGCGCACTGATGTGTCCCGACTCGTTGCGCACTGATGTGTCCCGACTCGTTGCGCACTGATGCGTCCCGACTCGTTGCGCACTGATGCGTCCCGACTCGTTGCGCACTGATGCGTCCCGACTCGTTGCGCACTGATGCGTCCCGACTCGTTACACTGATGCGTCCCGACTCGTTACACTGATGCGTCCCGACTCGTTACACTGATGCGTCCCGACTCGTTGCGCACTGATGCGTCCCGACTCGTTGCGCACTGATGCGTCCCGACTCGTTGCGCACTGATGCGTCCCGACTCGTTGCGCACTGATGCGTCCCGACTCGTTACACTGATGCGTCCCGACTCGTTGAACACTGATACGTTAGTGCGTCAAAATATGGCACTAGACTACAGTGGCAGTAAACACATGGTACAAGTAGTACATTCAAACACACACCTGGGTGTAGGACACAAAACACTTAGATTTGGGAAAAACCCAATGGTTGGGCTTGAAATAAATACATTAAAAAACGTAAATAATTTAACACAAGTATGTAAAACAAGTAACGTCAAAATAACTCGACAACACTTTGTAACAAGAAAACCAGTCTCAGACACCGGCCTCCTGGTTGAAAGTCATGTGTAAATATATATAATACATTTTATTTATATAGCGCTTTAAAAGGCACTCAGACACTTTACATGGTAAAAACATTTATAATAAGAACAAACTCGATGACATTACAGTAAGGAACAACACGACAAGAGAAAGAAAACATAACTGACTTAAAAGCAGATTTAAATAGGTGAGTTTTAAGTGCAGTTAGGGTTAATATATCATTTATTTTTGTTAGCCTTTATTCAAAGTCATCACACTCCTGGAGCAAATATCGCAGCTTGGTCAGTGCTCCTAGGTGTCTGACACTGAATTCCATTTATGATGACTGATGTTTGTCCAAACGGATAAAAAAAATAAAAGTTACAGATCTGCGAGAAGTTATTTGCAGTTCGTCACAAAAAGCACATTTTTACCCCTTTCATAGCTGCTCATTGGTCCATTTCTGGTAATCATACCTGAGAGACCTGTCATTAATTTATCATTTCTTTTGTCGGTATTTTACCATATTTGTCAGTTTTATCTGTTTCACAGAGCGTTTTTTCTTCTTGGAAGTTTTGTGAAGCATTTTGAAAAGCTTGTTTTGCAAAATGCAATGATAATTAAGTTATTACTATTTCTTAAGGAAAATAACTTGATACAAATTGATACATGTGTTTTTGTCTGGAAATTTCAGGAGGATCGATAACAGACAAATCCAATAGATCTGGCTATAAATAATCCCAAATAGGATGGGATGTCTAATAAAGATAGAGACATGAAGTTTAGATTTTTGTTAGTTTGACTTACTGACAGCCTCCACAAACAGCTGGAAGAACCTGAAGGGGAAAAGTGGCTCGGGCAGCTCCCGGAAAAACAGCTTGAGGGCCCCGGTGACGACGTGGATGTCCTCCCACTGACTTTGGTCCAGGTCTAGGTCCTCCTCTAGGGAGAGAGACCAGAATAAGACAAGGGTCAGTTCATCATTTAATGTTTGATCGACAGTATTTTACATTTACTTTGGCTCCTTTTTCACATCATGTGACTTTCCAAAACTCTGACCACTAAATATTGTAGTACTAATTTGAGCCTCAAAATTTTACACAAAATGAAAACATCCGTATTACAAAAGGTAAAACACCACACAGTCAGTTCATCAGAACTTCACGTATGTTTATCACTGAATTTTAATCGTTTAATCGTCAAGATTAAATGAATTATTAATTTTGTATATTTTGTTGGAAGATATCTGAGGCAGTAAAAACATGTTTAATGCAGAAAAATGAAGCTGATAGTATAAATGTCATAAACAGGTAGTAGCTGTGCTTTACACCATGAGGAAAAAGGCTTTTGTTTTTGGCTAAATGTTGAAAAAGTAAACGCATGCTTGACTTCTATAATAATTCCTTTAATCCTCTTTACTGAAGCACATTCAAGAGCTGTGAGAGACAAACGCAACAAGACAATCCTTCATCAGGATGTATTTTATATGTGACATATTCATTAGGAACATTTTGCAATTTTTCATCATTATGTTGATTAAACATAATCCTGGTGCAATTGTTTTTCTGTTCAAACATATTTCTTGTTGTAAATAAGTCAAATGTAGATGACAGTGAAAGAGAAACAATACATTTTTATTGAACTGACCCTGATCGACAATAAAGCGAAGTTTCTGGATTGTTGCCAGATTTCCACTAACTCTGTAGATTCCGTCAGCATCTAGACCTGAAACCACAAATAAATAATATACATATTAACAAAAAACACAAACTGACAAACATGTAAAAAGAAAGCTGTCATTTGGATGTAAAATATCTTAATACGTGTTGTCTCTGATTGTTAGTTCACTGGTTAATCACTGGATTCCTTTTTTCTTTGTCCATAAAGTTATTGTTATGTTTTTAATTATTCAATGTGAGAAAGTTAAAGCTCAGGTTGGTAATCTTCCAAAAAAGGTTTTGTTATAGTTGTTGAAATCCCAACAGAAATCAATAAACGCTATGAAAAACTAAAAACTGGTTTCTGTTGCAGGACTGTGATACAATTAATTCATAGCTCTCAGCTAATAATTATTAGACATCGTGAAGACAGGTTTTTATTGTAATATCAAAAACATTTAATTCAACATGGGAACAAGCTGAGAATGAGAAAACCTTGTCTCTACTGTCTCTATTGTGTCTCTACTTTTAATTCAACATGGGAACAAGCTGGGGATGAAAAAACGGAGACAGTGCCTTGATAGCCGAGTGGTTTAGGGTTACAGCACATTCAAATTCGACTTTAGGACCTTTGTTGTACGTCATATCCCTCTACTGTGTCTCTACTGTCTTTACTGCATCTCTACTGTGTCTCCACTGTCTCCACTGTCTCTACTGTGTCTTCACTGTCTCCACTGTCTCTACTGTGTCTACTGTCTCTACTCTGCCTACTGTGTCTCTACTGTCTTTACTGCATCTCTACTGTGTCTCTACTGTGTCTACTGTCTCTACTCTGCCTACTCTGTCTCTACTGTGTCTTCACTGTCTCCACTGTCTCTACTGTGTCTTCACTGTCTCCACTGTCTCTACTGTGTCTACTGTCTCTACTCTGCCTACTGTTTCTCTACTGTGTCTCTACTGTCTTTACTGCATCTCTACTGTGTCTCTACTGTGTCTTCACTGTCTCTCTACTCTGCCTACTGTGTCTCTACTGTGTCTCTACTGTATCTCTACTGTCTCTACTCTGCCTACTGTGTCTCTACTGTGTCTACTGTGTCTCCACTGTCTCTACTCTGCCTACTGTGTCTCCACTGTCTCTACTCTGCCTACTGTGTCTCTACTCTGCCTACTGTGTCTCCACTGTCTCTACTCTGCCTACTGTGTCTCCACTGTCTCTACTCTGCCTACTGTGTCTCCACTGTCTCTACTCTGCCTACTGTGTCTCCACTGTCTCTACTCTGCCTACTGTGTCTCCACTGTCTCTACTCTGCCTACTGTGTCTCTACTGTGTCTCTACTGTCTCTACTCTGCCTACTGTGTCTCTACTGTCTCTACTCTGCCTCTACTGTGTCTCTACTGTCTCTACTGTGTCTCTACTGTCTCTACTCTGCCTCTACTGTGTCTCTACTGTCTCTACTGTGTCTCCACTGTCTCTACTCTGCCTACTGTGTCTCCACTGTGTCTACTCTGCCTACTGTGTCTCTACTGTGTCTCTACTGTCTCTACTGTGTCTCTACTCTGCCTACTGTGTCTCCACTGTCTCTACTCTGCCTACTGTGTCTCCACTGTCTCTACTCTGCCTACTGTGTCTCCACTGTCTCTACTCTGCCTACTGTGTCTCTACTGTGTCTCTACTGTCTCTACTGTGTCTCCACTGTCTCTACTGTGTCTCCACTGTCTCTACTCTGCCTACTGTGTCTCTACTGTCTCTACTCTGCCTACTGTGTCTCCACTGTCTCTACTCTGCCTACTGTGTCTCTACTGTGTCTCTACTGTCTCTACTCTGCCTACTGTGTCTCTACTGTCTCTACTCTGCCTCTACTGTGTCTCTACTGTCTCTACTGTGTCTCTACTGTCTCTACTCTGCCTCTACTGTGTCTCTACTGTCTCTACTGTGTCTCCACTGTCTCTACTCTGCCTACTGTGTCTCCACTGTGTCTACTCTGCCTACTGTGTCTCTACTGTGTCTCTACTGTCTCTACTGTGTCTCTACTCTGCCTACTGTGTCTCCACTGTCTCTACTCTGCCTACTGTGTCTCCACTGTCTCTACTCTGCCTACTGTGTCTCCACTGTCTCTACTCTGCCTACTGTGTCTCTACTGTGTCTCTACTGTCTCTACTGTGTCTCCACTGTCTCTACTGTGTCTCCACTGTCTCTACTCTGCCTACTGTGTCTCTACTGTGTCTCTACTGTCTCTACTGTGTCTCCACTGTCTCTACTGTGTCTCCACTGTCTCTACTCTGCCTACTGTGTCTCCACTGTCTCTACTCTGCCTACTGTGTCTCTACTGTGTCTCTACTGTGTCTCCACTGTCTCTACTGTGTCTCCACTGTCTCTACTCTGCCTACTGTGTCTCTACTGTGTCTCCACTGTCTCTACTGTGTCTCCACTGTCTCTACTCTGCCTACTGTGTCTCCACTGTCTCTACTCTGCCTACTGTGTCTCTACTGTGTCTCTACTGTGTCTCTACTGTCCCTCCCCTCCCTCTGTTAGTGAACCTACCTCGCTTGTCAACAGCATCCAGACAGATCTGAACAAACCTTGGCACCGTAGTTCCTTCACGTTCACAGAGAGTCAACAGATGGCAGCCGAACACTTGATCTGAGACAAACATTATAACATTAACATTGATCAGTGTAGGCGACTTAAAATGAGTCACCGAGAGGCTAAGTAGTGGAGACCAACCTGCGGACGCGCTGGTTGTAAATGATTCGCGGATCCAGTGGCTGAGTTTGTATTTTTATTTGTAAACAACAAACAAACTTTGTGTTCAAACCCGCCTTCTCCTTGTTGTACAAAGGTGATCGAGAAAAAATTATAAAAAAGCTTTTATGATTAATTTAATGTTACAACATCTTAAATGATTAACCGGTCATGTTGCAACATGTTGCTAGTCATGTCACATATCAAATCCATCACACTGAGCACAGGAGCCCCTCAAGGCTGTGTGCTCAGTCCACTGCTCTTCACCTCGCTGACACACGACTGCACAACAACCTACAGCACCAATCACATGGCCAAATGTGCAGATGACACAACTCTGGTAGGTCTCATCACCAGGGATGATGAGACCCACGATAGGAAGGAGGTCAGCCTTCTGAGACAACAACCTTCTTCTGAATAACAGCAAGACCAAGGAGATTGTTGTTGACTTCCGGAGAGGCCACACCCACCACCCACCACTGACCATCAATGGTGCTGACATAGAGAGAGTGAGCAGCACCACATCCCTGGGGGTGGACATCAGTGAGGACCTCTCGTGGACAGCCAACACAACATCACTGGTAAATAAAGCACAGAGGCGCCTCTACTTTCTCCGCAAACTAAAGAAGGCGAGAACACCCCCCCCCCCCCATCATGTGCACCTTCTACCGAGGCACCATTGAGAGCATCCTGACAAACTGCATCACTGTGTGAAGCTGCACCGACTACAACAGGAAAGACCTGCAGCGCATAGTGAACACAGCTGGAAGGATCATTGGTGCCTCACTCCCCTCACTCCCCTCCCTGCAGGACATATACGACACCCGCCTCACCCGCAAAGTGACCATGATTGTGCGTGACTCCAGCCACCCCTCACACAGTGTCTTCAGCCTCCTGCCCTCTGGGAGAAGATACCGGAGCCTCCGTGCTCGCACCACCAGACCTTCTAACAGCTTCGTCCACCAGGCTGTTAGGAAGCTGAACTCTCTCCCTCCTCTCTCTAAGACTCCCTATGTCTGACTGCTGCTAAATACAGAATGATAGTTTTTTTTCTTAATATATATGTCGTCTTAAATGTCTTTCGATTCATTTGCACTTTATTATCTGTATTCATTTTATATGTTGAACTGGAGAGAAACTCCTCTGTATGTTCGGTACAATAAAGCTGACTTTGACTTTGATGTTGAATGATAATCTTTAAGGTTACAGAAGTTGTAATGACTAATTGGTAATGTTAAACAATAACAGTTTAGTTGTTTCCTCCTACAGGGTTGTAACAGGAGGATTGTAACACCCTAAAGTTATGTAAGGGCACTCGTATGTTTGAGGTTTAATGTGTAAAGAAAAAGCAGAAACCTTTGATGAGGCCTTTTTCCTTCAGAGTCTTCATGGACGGACGTCTGGTGATGAACTTCTTCAGTCTGTTCTTCACTCCGTTCTTGTCAGCGCTGTCGGAGGTGCTGTGTTTCAGCTTGGAGCTGCTGAACATGTCTGCAGAAAAGAACATACACACTAAACCTGAAATACTCAATAGTCAACATCCAGCAGTTACAGAGTTAAGTCAAATATTCTCTCTTTTAGCTCAGTTTTTGTCTCAATTTAAGTGTATTTGCACAATTTAAAAAAGATATAAACACCACTGGAATAACAAATACTTGTCATGATGTTGGGTTCCTGTTGTATTAAGCAGTTCCTTGCCTATTGTTTCCTATTTGTTTGACTGCCTGTCTTAGTGTTTTTTTTCTCCTTTTTTGTGTGTATTATTATTATTATAATTTTTTATTATACTTTATTCATCCCACAAGGGGAAATTTGTTCTCTGCATTTGACCCATCCCTATATAGGGAGCAGCGCCCAGGGAGCGGTTAGGGGTTTACTGTCTTGCAGGACACGTAGTAGCCAAGGATCGAACCGCCAACCTTGCGGATACCGGATGACCCTTTCTACCCCATGAGCCACGGCCGTATTAGTCTCGTCAGTCTGTTACCTTTGTTTCTCCCATCAATCAGCTTTCAGCCTGCCCTTATTCCTGACCTGTGTCTTGTTGTCTGATTAGTTTCTTGTGTATTTATAGAATTGTCTTTTGTCTGTTGGTTTGTCTTTATTAATGTTTGAAGTGTCCTTGCCTACGGTTTCCTGCCATTCTCTTGGACTCTAGCTTGTAAGCGTTTTTCAAATGAAGTCATTGCATTGTGTCTTTTTTTGTATTTGGGTCCATCCCCTGCTACTTGCGCTCCAGACTGTGACAGTACAAACCCACCAATTATGGACCCAGCAGAGCAACACCATTTTTCTAAGAAGGCTTGTGAGTTTGATCTGATTGTGACAAGACTCGCAGCCTCCCAAACACGTCAGCAGACTCAGCTCCTGGTTAAAACATCCTCGCTCAGCAGCAGTGGTTTAAGGAGAGCCTTGGGTGAGTGACTTTGTTCCCCACTTGGGTGTTTGTGAGTCTCAAGCAGTTCTTGCAAGCCACCCAATCCTCCATGTTTACTAGACTCCAGCCTACTAGGCTCCAGCCGACTAGACTAGCCTGCAATTCTCCAGCCTGCTCCAGCCCCTAAACCAGGGGTGTCAAACTCAAGGCCCGCGGGCCGCTTCCGGCCTGCCACGTCATTTTATGTGGCCCGCGACTCCGCCAGCAAAAGAAAAAGTTTTTAAAAGTTTTTTCTTTTTAAATGTAAAAGTTAGACTTGATAATAAAAATATCCCCATAGTCGAAATTATGAGATACTTAAACACAGTCATAGAAGCAGCTCCTCATAGGTTACCCTACATGTTACATGTAAATGTATTGTGAGTACATTGAAGATACTCTAAACGTGGCTTTACAACACATGAAATACTTCACGTGGGATTGTACAAACGCACCCTTGAAAGGATTTTAAGCTTTGAACAAAGTTATTGTAATAACTTGTTTGATATTTGTCTTTGCTATTTTCTTTAATAGTTTGATAGAGTAATGTGGGTTTATTAACCCTAAATTAAAAGGATTTAAGTTATAACAGAAATGTGCTTAAATATATTTTTACATTTATATAACTGCATGTACAATATTTTTACACTTGAATAAACAATAATCAAATGCAGAGACAGTTATTTACCAATATGTTAGGAGTAGTTACATTTACAACCGGCCATTTGAGGGCGACCGTGGTGCTGATGTGGCCCAGAGTGAAGATGAGTTTGACACCCCTGATCTAACCCATTTCTGGGCAACCCGTCTGGACCTGGGAGGGCCTCTTAGCTTCCTGTCAGCTAGCCACCAGCCTATATGCCTCCCGTCCTTCCCAAGAAGGAGGTGTGGTCAGGGAGACGTCGATCCCCCAAACTGACCATCAACCCAGTGTCTCCGCTGCCCAATGACCAAGTATGTCCTGCTCCTTGTGTCCTGTCATCAGTATAGCCGACATCTGCCCCCCGTGTCCTATCGGCGGTCCAGTCGGGACCAACAGTACCGGTTCCCCTCAAGGCTGTGTTCTTTCCCCTCTGCTCTTCTCCCTGTACACCAACAGCTGCACCTCCGGTCACATAGTCTGTCAAGCTCCTGAAGTGACACCACCCTCATTGGACTCATCTCTGGTGGGGTTGAGTCCGCCTACAGGTGGGAGACTGACCATCTGGTGACCTGGTGCGGTCTGAACAACTTAAGAGCTCAACGCTCTAAAGACAGTGGAGATGGTTGTGGATTTCCTCCCCCTATCACCCTGTGTGACTCCCCCATTGACACTGTGGAGTCCTTCTGCTTACATAAACTTACATAAACTGTTGGAGCCTCTTCCATCTGGCATGAGGCAGCGGTCCATCAGGACCAAGACCTCACGCCACAAATACAGTTTCTTCCCATCTGCTGTTGGTTTAATCAATAAAGTCCGGGACCCCCACTGACTCAGATAGTATCATGAAAACCATATTGATGCAACTTTTCCAATAGAAATATAATGGTTAATTGTATCAAAGGCTTTTGAAAGGTCTATGAGAATAGTAATTGGAGTAAAGCATATTTAGAAAATCCCTGGTAGGAGTATATAATCTACTTTTTCAAATGTTTGTATTGAAATCTCCGCAAGTGAAACAGAGTTTATCACCATTGTTTATCAGGTCAAAAGAACTGAACAGACTTTCATTGATATCTTTTATGGCAGAGTCAGGTTGGCAATAAATAGCACCAACAATAACATTCTTTCCACCAGAAACACCAGAGATTACTAAAAGAGCAATGCTTGTTTTTCAAGCATTGCTCTGTAGAAGATTTTTGCTGGTCCAACAAATGGTGACAAATTCCTCTGTGGCATTGTTAGAAGCATTGGGTGGCATGGTGTGGTGCTCAGCTTTCAAGGCCTACTAGGCCCAAAGATCAGCGGGATAGAGCCAGAAACCTCCACAAGATACTAAGTATGGCCACACATTTGCTGTAGAGTGTTGGTTAGACACTGCTGTTTAGTCAGCACCTGGGATTTTGCGTTCTAGGCAAGATTCTTCAGGATACTGTTAGATTGTAAACCAGCCACAAGTTCAGAGAAACACAACAGCCGTCTTCTCTGATAGCCATTCTCTTTAGCTGCTAAATGCTTCACTATGTTCACCAGATAGTCTACAATTGTTTGTGTGTGTGTGTGTGTGTGTGTGTCTGCTGCTGAGCTGGTAGTGTACAGTGGGGTTCTGGACCTTTTATTCTGAAAATAACTACCATCTGCGGCCGAAAACAATGCTGTGAAAGTGGTGGAAGTGAACCAAAACAGGAATGTTATTAAAACCAAAACATGAAAGTTGTCATAAAGCTCTGCAGAGTCTGCAGTCGGGTGATACTTGCCTTTGTGTCTTTCACTCAGAGTCATCATATCCAATTAAAAAGTAGACTACAACCAGCTGTCCTCTCAGATATTATCTATAGTAACAATGGGTTTGGGTGAGTTACTCACTGATGGAGCGTCTGTGGACTGGGTTGCGTTGCTTGGCGTTGGGGGAGGCGGGGCCATATCCAGGTAGGGAGCCGTGTCTGGGCAGGTACTCTGTGCTGTTTGATCTCCGCGGAGGAAGTTTAGTCTGAAAAGAAAAAGAGTTACAACGAATCCCAGGAAGTCATTTCACCAAGGATATAAAGAACATCATGAAAAACATTTAACTAACCAATGTCTCAGATAAACTTTTTTTCACTTACTAGTGTTTATTGCATATTTACATACACAAATAAAACAGAAATAGAACATCAAAACTTTCATCTGCAAAGAAGAGGATAGAGGTTACAACTAGTGATACAGTATATTATTTGGTTATTCAAAATGTTATCCAATAATGTACATTGTTCTAAATCTAATTCATTGTTCCCTTTTTCCGGGAAAACTCATCTTCTTTCACACTTTTTTTTACAATGCTTTCCATCACAAATATTTTCTGTACAATATGGAACCACTTCCAGTTCTATTGACCAGGTCTAACATGGAACCCTTCTCGTAGATTATATATTGTAAAACTTTGTTCAATACTAAATTCACTCAGAATGGTTGAACTGCAGACTGTTTGTTGCCTTTGAAGTTGTTTGCTTTTTATATTAAGCGTAACAAAGAAAAGGAATACAATTTTCCAATGAAATTGTCTCCATTCATGTGAATTTGTGGATGTCTGTAGTGTTACAGACGTGATGATTTTCCTCTTTTGAGCTTTTGATGTTCAATTCCTTTTTCCTCTTCAGCTCTACATAAGATGTAGTTGTAGCCTATTCCACTGACTTTACTCTGGCCTCTTTTTGGAAGAGAGGTGTCTCTCTATGTTTCAGGTCTGCCGCGCCCCCTTTCAAGGCCTGGAGCACCCACACCTGAACTTCATCAGTGCGTCATTAGAGCTGTATATCAACCCCCAGAACCAGAGCTCCTGCCCATTTAGCCTGTGAGCTGTTTGTTGGCTGCTGTCGTTATCTTATTCCTACTGAAACTGTGTTTTTAAAAGCTCTTTGATACAGCTCTGTTCTACTTATCATTTGTCTTGTCTGGCTGCTTGGTAGAGATCCTTTGTTGAACCAATCTGGGTAACTTTGGGGAAGCCTTCAAGGGCTTCTCTGCCATTTACTTTGCTCTTCCGGTTTTCTCCGGTTTTGTGGTTAGTTGTGGAGCTTAGTATTGTTTTTCTGTTTGTTCTGTGGATCAGTTGAGCTTTCATTTTGTCTTTAGTGAGGGGTTTTGTTTATTATTTTGGTTTTGGGAGACCCTGATGTATTATGCCTCCATTTCTGAAATTATATTTGGTTTATTTCTGTTAATCATCTTTCCGTCAATAAATTCTACTTTATTGTTACTTGTAATTTTGGTTGTAATTTTGCAAAGGGTTTTGGGTAAACTTGTTGTCTTTCTCCCTGTGTTTCTTTAGACATATTATATAGGCCGTAACATAGCCTGACATTCCATTAAACTATGATAAAGTTTAGGAATAATCCTTAATGGTTTTTTTATTCTATGTATTGACCATCACTTCTACTACTGGATTCTTTTATTGTGGGTCTTCCCTTTTTACTTGTTTAATCTCTCAGTTGAAGATATATAAACAAGTCTTCACTCTGAAGTGAAAATCCGTAGAAAGACCTACTGTAGCGAGAATTACTAAAGAAGTGGTGATCCCATTGCAAGATGGTCTGTGGTTTACATTTTGTTGTCTCACCAAAACACAGCACATGTCTCCTTAAGGTGTAACAAACATTTATAAAACATTTCCATTTCACTTGACATGTTAGGTATATTGCATTGTGGTCTGATACATGAGCTAAGCCAATTCGGTTGCCATATAGTAATCTCCTTTTGCATTAAAAATGGTTGATTCTGAAATAGTGTGATATTGGGTATAGTGTCTTTTTAGAGGATGAAAAGTGTCCTCCATATATCAAGAAAGGTAATTTCTTCACAGTATTAAGTAGCACATATACAAACTCCTTCTGCTTACATTGCAATAGTATCACTATGGGTGAGGCACAGATATTCACCAGTGACAGGATACCGTGTTCTTTGTCTTTCACTTCTTTAACATTTTCAAATGTAACTGAGTTTGATATTAAAGTTGCTACCCCTCGTTTATGGCTATAGGTATGTGAGCTGTAGTAGGTATTTTATATCCACATTTTTTCAGCTTCTCATTCCCTTGTCATGATCAAGGGATTACCCAAACCATAAACATTTATAGAAATCAGCTTAAGTCCTTAACAATCCATCATTACACTTGCAGTGATTGATTTTCACTGTATCCCCTCAATTGAACTTCTGAGCTTCTCGTGAGTTGTTGTACATTTGGGGTCCGCTGTCTTAGTAAATATGAATCTTGGTGAATGGTGAATCATATATCTGCTGCGCAAAGGATTGTGGGTCAGAATAGCCAGCCAAGCATGCTGGCTGCAAAATGCGGTCTCCTGGTTGAAAGTCCTGTGTTTGACCCATCCACCATCCACCATAATCCTTCTAACTGTTTATACCACGTTACTAGCTTAGAGCATAGCATCTTCACATGCATCCATTTCATTTGTGTCTGCACCATGAAAAAGGATCCTAATTAACTTTTCATTGGAATTCTTTCAATGGTGCCCACACGTCATTTTAACACATTATGTGCGACCACTACGTAATGTACTGTCAAGAGGTGGTGGTCATTTCACGTATTTCTGTGAGATCATATAGAACAGAAAACTGAATATCTTTGGGGTTTGGACTGTTGGTCGTAGAAAACAAGACATTTGAAGAAACTGAGATGGACATTTTGAAAACGATTCATCCAAAAAACAATCAAGACACTGAATTATATCCAAAATAATAGCTAGTTTAAGTAGTGAGTTCTTACAGAAGAGTCAACGGCCTTCCTGATAGCGTCGTACCATTTACTGGCGGTGGAGTAGCTGTCAGTCTGGAGAAGGTACTCACTTCCTGTGTTTGTTGTGATCTGGAACAGATGACAATAGTGACTTAAGTTGGGTGCCATTTTTTTCCCCAAAGGGAAGAAGGTGTTTGTAGCAGTGAAATATATATATATACACATTTTAATTAACATAAACTGAAAATAGGAATGAAAATTTCAGTTTCTCCCAGTCAGTGAGAAAATCATAAACTTACATCTCTAAACTGTTAATGTTAATCATCCAGAGGCTTCATTAATTTGTTTTGGTCCAAAGTGATGTATATAAAAGGTTTAATCAAAGGCCATTGTGGCTTATAGAGATACAAATAAAGAAGAAAGTCAAACGTTGGTTTTTTTCTATAGTTCAAATATAAGAAAACATGAATCATGTTTCTGGGAGTCCAGCATGTGGCTGTCATGGAGAGAAATAGGACTCGTCCACAAAAAGCAGCTTCAGTGCAGAAATATGTGCATGACAATGTGAAGTGTTACCGTGTGACAGGTTTGTGTTGGTTTGTTACCTGAAAAACATTTTTCCTGCTCGACTTCTCTGTCGTCCACTCAATTAGAGCTCCGCTCAGCTGAACCACATCTGTCTTACTTCCTGGTTTCTGAACACAGAGAGGATGGACGTGAGGTCACCCGTCAAATATATGATAATTGCTGTCAAGTGCTTCCTATAGACTTCAATGAGATTCCTACAACTCTCTACGTGTGGTTTGGCCCACTCCTCTTTTGCAAACTGCTCTAGTTATCCTAGATTTGAAGGCTGCTGTTTTCAGATCTTTCCACGTGTTCAATTGGATTCAGATCTGGACTCATTGCTGGCAGTCCAGAGTTTACTTTTCAACCAATCCTGACGCAGCTTTGTGACACTGAGTATAACCTTGCGCTCCAAAATACTTTGGTAATCTCCAGATTTCATGATACCATGCACATATTCAAGGGAACCCCAAAATCAGTGAGCCTTCTCCATGTTTGACTGTAAGTTCTTTTTTTCTGTAAACAGAGAGTTTATGCAGTGTACCAAAAAACTACATTATTTTTCTCATCTGTTGACTGAACATTCTCCCAGGAAGATATTGGCTTATAGTTGTGTTTGGACATACTCCCGCTGGGCTTTCTTATCTCTCTCAGCTGTGGTGTCATCCTTGGTGTCCTGCCACAGAACCTCCTTTCATTTAGTTGGAGACGCATGGTGTGAGTTTAGACGATAGTTCCTTCTGTCTGAATGTCAGCTTGAATCTGTTTTTCAGTTGTCCCTGGTCCTTTCACCATTCGTACAACCCTTGACTGCAATCTTTGGTCAACTTTTCTCTTGCGAGGTTGGCGACAGTACCATGGGCCTTAACCTTCTTGATGACATTGTGCACGGTGTACAAAGGAACGTCGAGGTCTCTGGAGATGGACTTTAAGGTAGCTTTGAGATCGTCCACGCTTGGCTACGATCTTCTGTCAGACCTCCTCAGACAATTCTCTACTTTTCTTCTATTGTCATGCTCAGTGTGGAACAAGCAGTGACACAAAGCAGAATGAGTACTTTGGTCCTGTCTTGTGTTGTTTCAGTTCGTAAAACAGAGACAAAGTAAAGATAAAGACAAAATAAAGCAGTATTTTCATACCAGACTAGTTTCTTGTTGTCTCTCTTTATAAAACAGCAGCTGGTCTGAGGTCAGTACGCTCCACATGAAGGTCCAGTTCTTCCTTTGCTTCTTACCGCTCTCTGAGATTTTAGCCACATTCAGATGTTCACCTTTCAGCTCCACCTGAACACACACACACACTCGCACATTATTTGAACATAAATAAAAAATAGCGATGCCTTGGGGTGTTTTTAATTATTCAGATGTTCACTTAATTCGGAAACCAAAAACTAATTAAATACAGAACAGATGTGGCAGAGGATTTGTGTGAAGTAGAAGGAGGGAGAGTTTATATTTAATCTGTGATGGGACAGTGCATCTGTTTCCAAGTTAATTACTGTGCTGTGAAAATATACTATACGAAGAAGAGCACCGAACAAGCTGTGGTATTCCACGCTTTGGGAGTGAGAACAGTTTTAAAATGAATTTAAAATATGCATCCAAATGTTCTTAAATCAATTCTCATCTTCATTCTGAAAAACTTCGGAACGAAGAGTTTATTTATATTGGAAACACGTAGAACTAATGTCTGAAATGGGTTTGATACAAATCTACGTTAAAGGATGAGGGCTACATGTGAAAAATCTATTATCTGAGTTTAAAGTCTGAGCTCTGAGATTAGTCAGATTAGTAACTTTCATTTCAGAATTCTGACTTTATTCACTTCAAGATCAGAACTCAAATTCATTTTTCACATGGCCCCTAACCTCTGCCATACAAATACTTTTTAGGACATACCAATGGTTCAAAAACAGCAAGTCCTCCTCCTGCAACTAAGACGTTGTGCTGAGACTGATTCCTGCGATGCCGAGAGATCTACACACAGAAAAAAACAAGTTAAAAACTGAACTGCACCACTGTAGGATGGAGGTTCTATGTGGTCTACTTACAGGCTTTTTAGGTAGGTCGGACTCCTGCAGCACCATGGACTTAGACTGACTGAGGCGGTCTCCGGAGCTCTGGGAGCTCTTTAGACGCATCTGCACAGCTTCCTGCGGTGCTGCACTGCGCTGTGGAGGCTGAATCAGCGGAGGCTGCTTCGCAGCACTCTGGAGGTTTGTGATTCTGTGGAGGGACAAAAAAGGGTTTTTATTAGTCAATGCGACTTTTCATGTAGTGTTGCTGTCGATCCATTTCTCTCAGTGTGTTCACAAAATACCACTGGTCTTTATCAAATCAATGCTGTCAAGAATGTGATTAAAAAGTATTTTCTACTGGGAATATTTTAGTAGTTTGAACCCTAGCCCCATTTTTAGGCCTCTGCTCGAAAATAGCATACCCATACTCAAAGGGACTTATCTCTCCAACTACAAGGTCTATTTGAATAATTTCAATTTTATAATGACACTAAAATGTGTGAGATGTGTTAATATGTGTACATATCAGTGTATATGTTACTGGTTAATGCTGAATGAACATAACACACAGCTCACATTGAACATTTTCAGGTTCGCCTGAAAATAATGCAATTTTTCTTCTTTTTTTTTTGCAGATACACCCAAATCCCCCCTCACAAGTCATAGCACAACATGGCAGGAGTCTCTCAAAAAATGGCTTTGATAAAGTGAAGCAGGCCAGCGGTATCGATGTTTTTCTACAGGTCAGCCGAGGTCAGCCGACATCAATTCTGATTTTGGAAGCAGCACTTTCAGCTGTTTTATTGTAATTGTATATACTATACAACTATATATTTCACTTCTTTTATCACTAATAGTGTTCAATCTATCTAATACAGCAGTTTGGCATCATTCTTTGAGCCTGGGCCTCATATAAACCTGTAAAACAGGGGTTTTCCTCGTCTGATTTTCATTTTTACAGACTTCACTTGAACCTTACAGAGCCTTCTGATTGGCGGATTTTCGCATGAGACACAGTGTTAGATGCGGAAACGACCAGGGATTGTAATGATATGTTCCTTGAGTTGATTGAAAGAATTCTAAGCCAATAAAAATCGAAAACCGTGCCGCGCGACCCCAAGGGTCAAAACCATTGGCCGAAATGGCAAAGACAGCCTATCCTTCATACAAGCATGTAGAGACTAGTTAGTACGAGATACAGAGAGCAGGAGGACATGCTGAGAGGATTACTTTTGGATTCATGGCGAATTTCTTCGGAGAAATCTGCAAAAAGGTACGGTGCGTTTCAAATGTTGTACTGTTTGGCTGTGTGTTGCTGTGTCGCTGATAGATTGATAACTTTTTAATGGTTTGAAGGAGAGGAATCAGCATGCGGTCTGATATCTGCTTTGTCTGTGAAGGTGCTGTAGTTTTTGGTTGGGATCGGTAACGGAGAACTTATCTCGCCGTGTCCTGGCGAAAAATAGGTGAAATGATGGTAGTACTTGTAGTATATTGTAGTACTTTGTGTATATCTAACCCTAACCCTAATATCCTCATAGTCGAAATGATGAGATAGAAAGTCATAATGATGAGATACTGAAACACAGTCATAGAAGCAGCTCCTCATAGGTTACCCTACATTTGACATTGAAATGAGTTGTGAGTACATTGAAGGCTACTTTAAACGTGGCTTTACAACACATGAAATACTTCACGTGGGATTGTACAAACGCACCCTTGAAAGGATTTTAAGCTTTGAACAAAGTTATTGTAATAACTTGTTTGATATTTGTTTTGCTATTTTCTTTAAAAGTTTGATAGAGTAATGTGGGTTTATTAACCCTAAATTAAAAGGATTTAAGTTATAATAATATAACACAAATGTGCTTAAATATATTTTTACATTTATATAACTGCATGTACAATATTTTTACACTTGAATAAACAATAATCAAATGCAGAGACAGTTATTTACCAATATGTCCTTCATCATATAATTCTCAATTAGTGTGTATGAGGAGGAGCCATCAGTGGGTGTCAAGTTCTTTCTGAGATTATCAACTTTACTCATGAAGTAATTATTAAAGTAATTGGCAATCTCTACTGGTTTAGTTTGGAAAGTACCATTATTTATTATGTTAGGCATTGCTTGATGTGATGACCGACCCGTTATTTCATTCATAATTTTCCATAGTTTTTTTCCGTCGTTCTTTGAGTCATTCATTTTACTCTGGTAATACTCCCTCTGTTCAGTTTAGTTACCTGATTTCTTAATTTATAGTACATTTTCCTATCAGCCAGATGTTTCAGCCACTTTTTTTGCCTCATTTCGTTGCACCATAAGTGTTTTTAAATCACTGCTGACCCATGGGGCACATTTTGCCTTTTATTGTTGTTTTTTTCAATGGTGCATGTTTATCAGCAATTACCATGAATAATTTCATGAATATACTGAGTGCCAAATCTGGGTCCTCCTCCTGACACACTATTGACCAGTTTACATTCTTTACATCCTCCATAAAAGATTCTTCTTGGAAGTGCTTGTATGACCTTTTGTGTGTAATCCTACAGGCTGCTTTAGGGACTTTAGTTTTCCTTTTAAGTGCTATTAAATTGTGATCGCTGAAACCAAGAACTACTGATACTGCTTTAGAGCAGTGTTCAGGGGTATTTGTGAAGAAGTGATCAATACATTTTGATGATCTTAGCCCATTGTTATTTGTACTAGTTCTTGTTGGTAGTGTAATAGTTTGTGTTAGGTTACAAGCACTGGCTACTGCAAGAAGCCTCTTCTTTAACGGACAGGTAGATAACCAATCAATGTTTAAATCACCAACAAGAAACACTTCTCGGTTATCATCACACAAGTATAGGTTTAGTTTGTGGCAGGTGAACTTGTAACCACAGTGCCTCAATGTCACACATCATTAAATCACCTCGTACTTTTACTGGAATGTTATTCTGGACATAAAAAGCCACGCCTCCCCCATATCTATTCCGGTCTTTCCTGAACAGTGTATATCCATCAACCGCTAGTTCTGTATTTTCAAATGAGGGATGTAAATGTGTCTCAGATATTGCAAGCAGTGGCGGCTGGTCCATAGAGGGCGCTAGGGCGCCGCCCCCCCTAGAGCTACAAAAAATAAAAATAAAAAACTTCTTTCAATATTAATATTGAAGTACTCTTTCTTCATGAAATTATTGAATTTACTAGTTTACGCGCGTAAGTCACATACTTCCCCCACTATGAAGTAATAATGTAATGGCAAATTATGTTTCTCCATGTAACTGACCGAAATGTTAAACTTAAAGTTATTATCACTAACTTTAACTATTGATCAAACTATTATTCTGAATCTTTTGATATTAAGAATATCAGGGCCTTACCACCGATGGTCACTAGATGGCAATGTGGCCCCACTCGTCTATTTGTAATCTCACAAGCTCAGGAAACAAGTTTACTCCTTTGGATTGGTCTGTTGAATAACTTCAGTGAGGTTATTGTATCATTTGAAGACTTGTACAGTGTAATTTAGTCCTACTCAAAATAATTGTGCACCACCTAGATTCAGTTCCTGTTTGTAGCTTCAAGTGTTATGGCTTGATCTGGTGAGAGGAGGTTATGTGTGTGTTGTAAAGGAAGACCTCAGTTAATCATTTGGTGTCTTCACAACCTGTTGTTAACTTCGTTATGTTCTCTGAGATCTTTCTCTGAGGGCCGTGGACGGTCAAAGTTTTCACTTTTGCTGACTAAAGTGAAGGAGCAGCATCTGGTCTGTGGGAAGAGTATCTGAGAGAATTTATTCTAAAACTCTGCTGCAGTGATGAAAGGCCAGTTCTGAGACACCAAAATGTCTGCAATACCTTCCTGCGGTGGCGGGCTGACTCTCGAGAGTTAAATCCAGCCCGGTTGGTCCAATCTATATTTCTATATCTATATTTTTGTTATGTGGGTGAACTTTTAGTTGAAGTTAGATCCAGAGAAGACACGACTTTTTCCTGTTTGGGTTCCTGTTTGCAGCTGTGATTGCTTAACTGTGGTTACACAACATTTGTCCTTCTGTCAGTTGACAACAAGGAATACCTCAGCAGAGACCACAAATATCAAAGGACCTGAGCTCCAAAGTAATAAAGTATGGTTATGGTTTGGCAAATGACCCCCCCCCCCCCCCCCCCCTTTGTCTTTTATGCCACCAGAACTGGAACCAGTACCTGAAGCTGCCTTTCTACCTATTATATAAACCAATACAAACCTTTAATAGATCTGTACTGATCCTATCTGCCTGCTTTGTCTGTGTTTAGGTCCAATCCTCTATGTCCTAAATTGTCACTCTCCTTCTCTTCTCCCTGACCATTTGATCAGTTTAATAACATCTCTTCATATATCTTTCCTGTACGGCACATCCACCAAAATCCTTGACAAATTACAAAACATCCGAAACTTAGCTGTCCATCTGCTCACCCACTAACCCTAACCCCCATACAGAGATCACACCAGCCCATCAAACAACTTCTCCACCCTTCTTCCCCAGACCAAGCCCCAGTCACCCCCATTGTGAGTGATTATCTCACTCAACACCTCAGACATTCACCTTCACTCTCTTTAAAAACTGTTCTGAAAACCACAGATTTAAATCTGCTTTTAAGCTCTGACCCCCCCCCCCCCCCCCCCCCACACACACACACACACACACACATTCATTGTTGTAATAATAAATGTAATGTAATTGTCTTCTTACTGTTATAATGTAATGTCTATTTTTAATATTGGAATGTATTTAACTGTTGCTGTTGTTACCATGTAAAGTGCTCTATAACATTGTATATACATATATATACTTATATATTATTCTTGAATTTTCTTCAAATATTTTCCCTGATGTTTTTAAATCTCCTTTTATTTTCCTTATGTTTTGATATTTTTAATGGTTTTATGTGAAGCACTTTGAATTGCCTTGTTGTTGAAATGTGCTATACAAATAAACTTGCCTTGATATTAGACTATACAAATAAAATGGACTTTATGGACTATGCAGAAAAAGATAACTAGAGATATGAAAGAAATGTTTTTTTTCATCAATTAAAAAGTCATGAGGATTTTGAAAGCAGCTCTGGTTTGTGTTACTGTTGTGTATGTGCCCATACACAGACATCATATCTAAAGACATCGATATTAGATCACCAAACGTCTCCAGTTGCTGTGTTTTTGAGTAAATCAAGGCTTCTTGTTGTTTTCTTGGGTCAGCTACAGACAAACTAATAGCAGTGGAGTCTGGATGTTATAAAAACATGAGATGGATCTTATTCCATGTTACATACCTGAATGATGTAGCCTTCAAGGCTGTTCTCTTACAGCGTTCGTAGCTATAGCTACAAGATATTGGCTGTAATTTGTAGATATCTCAATAAATCAATTTGTATGTAATCATGAATCTGCAAGTATAAACAAACAAAAAACGCTCTTTCACTCAAAGGACAGCTTTTTGTGTCCCATGTGAGAAGTCAACGTTGATTTATTTGTGTTATAGCTTTGGAAATTAGGTCACGTCACTC